>JAJJMB010003633.1:504194-574966 GCA_023531105.1 Papaver atlanticum
GAGAGTTGTTAAATTGCTTAGATCTTATAGAAGTATACAAGACACAATCGAAGCAAAATCGGTTTTGATTCACTCGAATCGATTCATGAACATTATAGCCACGGTTTGCAAATTGCATTCCTTAATATATAAGTGTTTTAGTTCATGAACAAACCAATTTTAGAAAGTAACACACTTAAGTATGCGTATGGGTATGCGTACTTAAGTAACCGGATTTGAGTTTGTTTTGGTTTTCAAACTCAGCAGAAATTCACGGACGTGAACTTTCCACCAGTATGCGTACGGGTACGCATACTTAGGTAACCGGATTGAGTTGGTTTTGATTTCCAAACTAAGCAGAAATTCACGGTCGTGAACTTCCGCCAGTATGCGTACGGGTACGCATACTTACCCAGTCTCCATCAACCATTTAGTACACATACAAGTATGCATACATTTGGTTCCCGGTTTCGGACTTATACACTAATGCGCGAACACATTATATGCTTATATCCAAAGATGGTTACATGTTCTAAACTCTTTATTTCAACCATTGAAACATTCTTAGAGGATGTTAAATAGAGGTTATTCACACACTATTTTTCATCAAAGCAATTTTCAAGATATTGAAATAATCAACATGACTTTCGTCACTTGTAAAGATGAACTTGGCCAAAGAGAAAGCTTACCAACACACATTTCGAGAAATAGATAAGTTCAAGTCTCCACATACCTTTTTGTCGATGAAGATCCACCAGTTCCTTGAGTAGTTCTTCGTCTTTGCATGATGAACGTCGTGGAGTCTAGAGCTCAACTACACTTTCTATCCTAGTCCGAGACTTAGCTATAAGTAGAGACTTATAGTTTTGGCAACTAAACTTGACAACAAGTTTGAGATAGCAACGCTTGCGAGTTCGACCGAGCAATGCTCTAACAAGGCTTACCCGCCGTTATGGATTTTATAGCGATCGAGGTAGGGAATTTCTACGTAATACTAAAAACTAAACTATTTTGGCATGGATTTTATTTGCATCATCGTCTTTATCTTTTGATGTGCGGGGGATTTCGGTAGAAAACAAACTAAACATGTATTAATATTAATACGTGTTGTTTCGATTGCAAATTTAATATATCGTATTGCCGCTAGATATAGTACAGGTCCGTGTTCCTGTTGATCTCATTGAACTAACTAACTTTGATTTGTTTTAAAACAATTAGGAAGATGATTTTCTTATGTACGTACGTTATTTAGTGGTCTTAACATTTCTACTAAACCTATCTACGTGTTTGGTTCTCTGAATCTTTACAAAAACGTTGGCTGATTTTGTAAGGAGTCTTGCCTTTTCTGCTAATTAATCAAGTTATGACACACTTAAAAGCTATCCCAATGCACATGAATATTACTGCTTATTATCCCACCTAATTAATTAGTGCTTGTTGGTACCTTTTCCATGGCTCATGTGAAAGGAGTAAAATAAATAAGTTGTTGGTTAAATGTATAGATGAAAATACCCATTCCCACTCGTTGACTCGCACAGATTACAACATATTCTTTGGTTAATAGTAATGTTATATTTGACAAATGATTCGCCTTGATAAACATATTAACCAAATTGTGAATGAGTTAAGGGTTTCGAATTATAATAATGAAATACTGTTAACGGAAAACTTAGAATTTCCGTTTGTAAGTAAAACATTTAAATGAGAGAAATTAATGATAATTTTTGGTCAAAGAAAATATTAGTGGATTGGCGGTTTAGTGAAATTGGGTGATCTACTTGCTAAGAGGTCAGGCTAGGAAATGCCGGTGGACGGTAGATGTGTATGTTGAGATTGTTGAGATCAGGTATCCATAATAGCTATCGCGCTTATGAATACCGGTGTGGTCACAATAGCTATTGCGCTTGTGAGGTGCACCAGATTGGGGTTGTCTAAAGTTTGTTTGTGAATTGGGCTACGGTCCATGGATAAAGATTGGGATTGTCGAGTTTGCCGAGTTCAGGGCCACAACTATTCAAATAGTGTGTGTCACGGTGGGCAGTGTTGTAAGTCTAAAGTATTTAAAGATTTGTTGGTAAAGTCTAGTGAAGACAATGAATTGAGAAACATCTAAAATAAATAGTTACGAAGTTTGGGACATACCTAAAGAAATTGCTAGTGATATTTGGTTGACGAAAAATTACTAAAATGTTCTAAAATAATTTAAGATATTTATGACTTAAATTAGAAGTGTTCTTGAGTAAAAGTTTGAAATAAAAATTATCAAATAATTGAAAGAGTTTAACTGTTTTATTTATGCTTTTGATGCATCGTTTGGTTTGTTTTTCGCTGCACTATATTATTTTTTGGAAATTTCTCTATTGGGCTGTGGTTGCTCATCCCTTTTTCCTCTCTTCCAACAGAGTACAGAGACACTAGCTGAAGTAAAGAAATTAATTTATCACGGGGATTTGGGCATTGATATTTCAGAATTGTCGAATTTGTTATTTACTAAATTATTTGTTTATTTGAATTATGGATGTAACCATTTAAAAGTGTTTTGTAAATTATTTATTTATTTATTGGAATTTTCTCGTAGTTCTAAATTATACTTATTTTAAAAGGAAAAATCAGGATCTACGATAGTGGCGCTCCGGGATTCTGGACTAGGTTCTAGTGCCAGAATTAGTGGGGTGTGACAGAAAGAGAGGTGGAGTAAACAAGAGAATCAAGTATTTGTTATTAACCTTTAATAAAGTTCTTCATGGATATCTTCTTGTAGTCTTCAATCTCCATTCTTCAAGGATAGCTTCGATTCTATACTCTACTTCTTAAATCTAATCTAGTCTGAAACTAATTTTAGTATACTAAATCAAGAATGTATTTTGGAAACTAAATTTTACAACTAACTTGACATACCAACGCTAGTGAGTTAAACCGAGCAATGCTCTAACACCTCCTTGTTTGGTCGACCCCTTTTCTTTGGAACCAGCACCTCTTCATATTTAGCGTCTTCATACTCATGTTGAGAAAGGTTTGTTTTGTTACTCATCGCCGGGTTTCTTTGGGGAGTCATTGCCACCTTAAACTCTTTCCTTCCTTCCTTCCTATCCATATTGGTAGGTGGTCTAACTGTTGGCGATAGCACCGTTGGTTCTCCAAATGGTACCATATGGGGGTTAGCGGCGAGTTTGAAGTCTTGCATCAAAACTTATCTTGCCAAACCATCCATGTTTGTGAATTTCTCGATTATTTCTATTCCAATATTCTTGTCCACAAATGATTTGAGTGGATCTTCGGTTGGGGGTGGTTTGAAACTTAGTTGCTTCCAAAATGGATCTGTAGATGGTGGTTTTTTGACAAGGGAAAAACTTGTAAACATCGCCTCTGACGTCTATATAATCATATATGTACTAGAGATTCACCCAGCTGAACTCTCGGTATTCTATATATGTATATAAATATGTATAAATTCCTGACCCAGCATCAGAATTATAGATTCGTACTTCTACATCATATTCTGCAAGAGAATTGAGAATGTGTATCCTGCTAACGGACATACTGGCATTCAATATGCCTGCACGATTTTAGAGCTTCACCCAGCTGAACTCTCATTATTTTATGTACGGCCATATGAATTGTCATGCATTGATTAGTCTACACTGATGCTGCAATTATAAATATTCAGAATAAGCTACTACGCTATTATGAATTACCAGAAGAATAATATTTGGAATATTACTTTGAGTCGCAGAACTTTCACGGATGAATTCCTCGAATATGTTATGTATGCTACAAACGAAGTGCTAGCGCCAACATGGCCGTGCTCCATAACCAGACCGTGGCCATTAACTCCATATCTAGCCAACTAGCTAGCCAGACCACGACTTCCTTATCTTTTAGCATGGCCATGTATTTGGCCAAGACATTCCTATCCCTAGCTAGCCAACTAGCTAAGGCCGTAGCCACCAGTTCCCTAACTATCCACAGCCTCCTAGTCTAGCCCAATAGGACACGGCCTCCTTGTCTTCCTAGCTAGAGAACTAGATAATCAGGCCACGACCTCCTTGTCTTCCTAGCTAGCCAACAAGTTAATCAGGCCATGGCCTCCTTGTCTTCCTAGCTAGCCAATTAGCTAACCAGGCCACGACCTCCTTGTCTTCCTAGCTAACCAACTAGCTTATCAGGCCACAGCCTACCTGTCTTCCTAGCTAGCCAACTAGCTAATCAGGATACGGTCTCCTTGCCTCCCGGCTTTGGCCTCCCTATTTCTCAGTTTGGCCTGGCCCACGACTACCTTGCTCTAAGCCTATCCTAGTCGGTCACCTTGCCTCTCAGGCCACGGTATCCCTGTCTTCAGGCCTAGCTAACCCTGTCCACGGTCTCCTCGTTAGCCGGCCTAGCCTGGCCTAATCACGGCAACGGCCTCTCTATCTCCTAGCATGGCATGGAATCCCCGTCTCTCGGCCTAGCCTAGACACGACCTCCTTGCTAGCTGGCCTAACCTAGCATATAACTATCCACGACCTCCTTATCTTTCGGCCTAGCTTATATCTCGGCCTATTATGCTCGTTGCCACAACCACGAACCAACGTGGCCAAAACTTCATAAGCACCCATGTACATGCCGACTCATCTAGCTATCGATTAGGTCGCGCTCTCGCTACGACTTAACCAGCTATTAGCTTGGTGCCCGCACCTTCATGTATTAATATGGTTAGTTGTTTACAATGCCATCTTATGGCGGATTCATTATTATCCACGCATAACCTTGGAGCTAAGTGATAGACGCATTTATGTGTCTATTTTCATCTCTTTTATGTATAGTGTTAGTACCCATTTTTGTACTAATTTTGGTATTTTATCCCTTGTAGGTGTATTTTGGAGGAATAGGCTTTTGCGGGAAAATTGGCTCGAAAAGTTGCTAAAGGCTCCTGGGAGGACATTTGCTATTCGGACTCTCACCTTGGATAAGGGGTAACCCATTTCCAGGCAGCTGCTAAGCACAAACCGGGTTTGGATAAGGGGAGGTCATCCCCTTCGTTTGAAAATTCGTTTTGGCGGGAAAAAAAAGTCACCTGCGTAACTTCCTGGCAAGTTTTGGATTGATTTATGGAAGTGTTTTATCGTGATTCAATTGCCAAAATAAGTTGGGATGGACTTGAATGGAGTAAACAAGGTTGGTACATCTGTTTATATCGATTAGAATGGGCTGAATGATCGGGTTTTGATAAAACAGGAAAAATAAAAATAAAAATGGAAACAGACAAAAGTTTCGAATTATATTTAGAAGTTACATGCTATATTTTGCAAGGATTTGTCTGTAGAAGAATAAGAGGATAGTTTGGATAATTCAGGAAGGAGGTGAAGTGATTAAACAGGTTAGAAATAACAAAAATTGGCCGAGAAAAAAAAATTATTTTTGGGAAGAAAAAAAGAGATTTTGATCGAGTTTAAACCGAGCTGTGAGGTATATATAAGCTCTAGAGAGGCTAAGGAAGGGTGACGAACACTTTGGAGAAGTTTAGAGCCTTAGAAAAGCGAAAAAAAATCAACTGGAGTCGAGTTCAGAAACTTTTCTGCTGCTGCGAAGAAGAAGAACACGAAGAACATAAGACCCTCAGAGTCAGTTGCAGAGACAGACTTATTTTCAGTGACAACGATTTACGGTCGCATATTCCTGCAGTCACCGAAGCTTTTCAGCAACAATTCCGACTTCTGTTTTAGACCTTCAGCAACTGCAGAATCCGCTGTTTTAACACTTTTCTCCCTTTTAATCAACTTTTGAGCCATAAACATGTATTTTGAGATTATGATTAATATGAGGAGCTAAACCCCATTGCTGAGGCGATAGAGGAAGCTATTTTTCCAACAAAAAGTGGTATATTCTATTTTATTTATTTTATTGCAATTATTTAATGATTATTTGCCTTGATTGAAAATTGTTTGAGTGATTTTTATTGAGCAATTGTTATTTCTTTTGATAGAGCATTCTTGGACCTAGGTGTTTGATGTTTTATGCTTCGGATTTACACTTGTTATTTTGAAAATCTACATGTTGCATTAGTTTAGAATCAAATTGAACGAGAGAATTGCATGAATATAAATACTAGATTAAATCACTTTGAACTTGGAAATTAGTGGAATCTCAGCCTCAGTGTTCTTTTATTATTGATATCAACTTTGTCAGTGTTTGCTATAATTTTCAGTGATTTTTCTGTTTAGTTTTGAATTTAAGTCTAAAGTTATCCTTCACAAGTTCGAGAATCGAATCCTATTACCACCACTTTCACTACAATTAAAACTCACATCACTAAGTTGTCTCTTCAAGCTATGTCATTCCGACTAGCTTAGGCTATTACTCAATCAAGTGTATCGTGGCAAGACTAGAGATAACCCATGACTCTACTAATTCCTACGAGAAATCAAAACATGTTACATGGGGGAATTATTTATGGGTATTGGTTTGGTGGTTTACAGCAACATGCGGCGTGGCAACACCCCATGATAAGGAAGTTACAAGTAGTGGTAACAATTGAGAGCGGTTAAAGGAAGTGGCTAATAATGGAGTAATGGTTTACGGTTTCCAGAAACTTCCCTAGTATAATGGGCGTAACCATACCATTATCCCACTATCTCCATCTTTCCATCTCTCCACTACTTACGAGGAAATAGTGAGTATTTCTTATAACTATAAATAGACTACCTTGTTTATTCAGAAGACAAAACAAGCTTATTATTCCCAAGCTCTTCTTCTTTCATAGTTCAATAACCTCACACCCAATTCAATCACTACTGATTTCCTCAAACTTTCTTTACTTTCCCTCCCCTAAGATCAACCCATCTTCTCTCTTTGTAACCGAAGCAAAACGTGAACGACCAACTTCTTGGTTTAGGCTCATTTTGTACGATTTTTATTTTTGAACCTAAAGAAAGTACTTTGACAGTACATTGTTTTACCCATGAGCAATTATTGGGTATTAACAATTGGCGACCACAGTCGGAGATCAATATCTCGGTTACAGATTTAATTCTTCAATTGTCTGAAGGAAAAAGAGAAATGGTGGATCTTAGGTCTTGTTCGGTAACCAATCCCAATGCAAGCTCAGCAGCCACCCTTAATCTAAACAACACCGGTAGCGGATCAAGCTCATAAGGTATTCCTAATCCGAACAACACCGGTGGAAGGACTCCAGAGATCACTCCTCCAAACATGTCCAATGAAAACAACACTCCTCCACATGCCACCGAGGATGACGAGGAGCGGGCACCGCCAACCATAGCTGATTTAAAAAGGTAAGACACCTTGGCTGAGACTCAAGTAGCCATGGCCACCACTCATAAGGAAGTTCTCACCTATCTGAAGACTTTAACGGAGTGGCTTACACCCGAGCAGCGTCATCACCAAGTGGAACAAGTTAGGAACGCATCCGTCGGTGGCGCGAGCACCTCCAAAGTCAACACTCAAGGAGATGACGAAGTACGGGTTATTGCTAAACACACGACAGAAAGGATTCATCCGAAGGCTCCTGCAGAACTGTGGAAAGGAATGATCAGCCTCATTTCATCAGCACCAGCCTCCCTACCCGATGGAGATCCAGAGGATTCCGCTGCCAAGAGGGTATTCATCTCCTCCCTTTTCATTGTATGGTGGTACCGGAAACGCCAAGGAACATGTCTCCCAAGTCCTAGAATCGTTAGGAGAACATGAATATAATCAGGTGTTGCGACTCAAAGAATTCTCAAAGTCTCTTACGGGAAGAGCTTACACGTGGTACAACAATATCGCCCCCAACAACATCTCCAGTTGGCCTCAGATGGTTAACATTTTCTACAAAAAATATTTCTTCATCTCAGAGCAGATCACACTTTCAGACTTGGGCAGAATGTTCCAGAGGAATAACGAGCATCCAAACAACTATGCGAAAAGGTTTAGGACTCAATCTCTCGACTGCCATGATCCAAACGTAACTGAACTGCAATTAGTGGAGCTCTGTATCAATGGTATGATCCCTGTTTACCGTGCCTTGTTAGAAAATTTACGATTCCAAACCTTCTCCGAGTTACATGAAGCTGCTAAGCGATCGGCCACGACGGCTCCAGCCTTGTTGGAGAGAATGAGGCCCGCCAGAAAGGAAAGTCGTGGAGACACTCGCGGAGATAGGCTCATAGTAAACAAGCAATACTCTGATCAACCATCCATAGGTGTTGTCACCGACGAAGGGACTAAGAGGAAGGCTACACCCCAGTCGACATCGCAGACTAAGCGTTCTGCATCAAATCCAACCAAAGCTATGTGCCAGCAACAACAACAACAACCACGGGCAGATCCAACATCTCCAGGTTTTCCCTTTCCCATGGAGGAAGTCCTCGAACTGTTAGAAGTATGGATACAAGACAGAGGTATCAAGTTACCACCTGTGCGACGTCCACCAGCTGCCGAAGAAATGTCAGACCCAAAATATTGTCGCTTTCACAGATTTGTCAATCACCCCACTAGTGAATGCAACAGCTTGAAGCGCATCTTTAAGGAAAAAGTAGATTCGGGAGAACTGCAACTGGGGACTGAAGGCGTTCACAAAGACCCCCTCCCTGTCAGGAATTTTACTCTTTCCAGAGACTCGGTAAACAAAACTGTCCAATCTATGATGGAACGTATGTGCGAGATTCTCCACCTCTCAAGAGCACAACGCAAAAACATTTTTTATGCCCTTAATCGTGTTGTGTCTGGTAAGCGTTTACTCTTTGCTGAAAAAGCTACTTTGGAAGATGTAGCTGTCAAACACAATGGGAAGCCTGGCTGGGGACTTCTCACTACTGCTTTCCTCAAGGATGCTGAATTTGAGCGAGTATTAACCGATGCTAGGACCGACGTTAACATCATAACTATCAAGATTTTGAGGACGGCAGGAATCCTCAAACATGAAGCTACCTATTCACCATCCATAATCAAAGAATTTAAAGGAGGTTCAAAAAGTGCATACGGTCACATCACTCTTGAGGTAAACATGGATGATATTCAGACGTATGTTAATGATGAAGGACATCCGTCAGATTTAGAGTTCATATTTTTATTATTATTGCTAGAGCTTGATTAATTTAGAGTAGTATTTCTTATTTTTAGAATTACTTATTTTTAGAAGTTATTTAATTCTAAAATGTTATTTATTTTAGGGATTTCTTATTTTCCAAGTTTGAGTCTTAGAGTTATTTAAATAGGAGACAAGTCCTTTGTATTAGAACACAATTATTATTATAAACTAATATTGAGATTTCTCAACAATTCTTCTACCTTATTATCAAAATATCTTTATTCACGCTTCCGTCCTGCGTTAAGTGGCATCACGAGCTTCGGCTTCAATCCTCTTATTCTTTTCATCTAATTTTCTTTACCCTTTCGTCATCTTCACTTATCGAGATCTCCGCATCTCTTCGTCCCAAAACACCTATCAAGTATCCTTTTATTTTCAATTCTCAAAAAAAAAAAAAAAAAAAAAAAAAAAAAAAAAAAAGGTTAGGGGATATAGTGAGTGTTTCTTACAACTATAAATAGACTACCTTGTCTATTCAGAAGACAGAACAAGCTTATCATTCCCAAGCTCTTCTTCTTCTATAGTTAATTACCTCACACCCAATTCAATCACCACTGATTTCCTCAAACTTTCTTTACTTTCCCTCCCCTAAGATCAACCCATTTTATCTCTTTGTAACCGAAGCAAAACGTGAACGACCAACTTCTTGGTTTAGGCTCGTTTTGTACGATTTTGATTTTTGAACCTAAAGAAAGTACTTTGACAGTACATTGTTTTACCTAGGAGCGATTTTTGGGTATTAACATGATCAATGATATCAAACGGAATTCCTTGTTCATACGTCGCAATCATGTGAGACACGGAAATCCTAATACCGTCATCGTCATACATGAACATACAATCCTGTCTTTCTTCCCATCTCGTTATCCACATAATATTTGTAATCCTTCATCATAGAAATGATTGCGCAGTGAGACATCCTATAATTTAAACCTCTAATCAACCAATGGTAATTCTTGTAGCTGGTGATGATTTTAATCCTACTTTCTTCCATTTGCGTCGTTATCTTGACGATATCATCCTTGGTGTATTCATGGATGGCTTCTTGTACCGGAACCACACTGTTTTGGCTCCCTCAGAGCAAGCTCTTCAAACATCCACGACATCCTTCCGCGATACCTGTCGCCTTATTCTGGTACTGCCTATGTTGGTAAGTGTAAGCATACACAAATTTTTCCTTGTACGGATCCAACAATTCCTTCAAGCAAAAAACCACACATTTCTTATAATCCTTCTTCCATAGACTAATAAAACTCTCCAAATAAGATTTGAACTCGACCACAAACATTGAGTGTACCATTAAATACCAATGATGTTGAAAAGCCTTCCATAGTAACCCATTCTCTTCATACTCTTTTTTACTTTTCTTCTTCTCCTCCTCTCGTTGTTCTGGAGTTAGTTTTTGAAGACGCTCATCTTCTACCTTCTCACGAGCGGTACCTTCTTGTAGCTTTGGATTTTGGATATGACACCTATAATTACTTCTAATATTGCATTGTATGTTCCATGTGCAAAGAAAACGCTTAGCGTCCGGGGAAATTACCCCTATGGCATTCATTAGTGCTTGGTCCTTATCCATTACCATGATCCTCAGAGTTTGATCACCACAAAATATCTCCTTCAAGGTCTCTAGCATCCAAGTAAAACTCACATCATTCTCCCGATCCATAAACCTTCATGCCACCATGAAAGTTTGCTTATTGGAAGTGTGGCAAGCAATGTTTAACAACGACATGTTGTACTTGTTGGTCTTGTACGTACAATCTATTAACAAAACTTGATAGAAGCATTGGGCCAACTTGATCATCTCAGGATGCGCCAAGAAAATACGAGTAAATTTTCCTTCCAATACATGCTTCCTCATTGTGTATCCATGTTGATTGGCTAACCACTGAGATTGTTCTATAACCGTTCTACCATCCCATTCCCACCTCCTAAAGGATGCTCTTGCCTCGTAAATTTGCCTCAAGATAGAAACGTTATTCTTATCATCCTCCTTAATCTTCCTAAGGATGTCACTTGGTTTACACACTTTCACCGACCTTACCGTTTCCAATTGATGTGGTTTCAACCCACAAACGACAGCATGTTCAATAAGAGGTTCCAGGTTATCATGATTATGACAACCATTCATCACTTTATAGAGCTTGTATACATCACGATTGGGTCTATTGACTATAATGTTAAACGGGCATCCAAACTTCTTTGATTTAGTCATGTATTCCCTAGTCGTCTTCTTCATGTACGGTCTGTCCTTTGCCTTGTGACTTTCCTTCTTTCCACCTCTCTCGCAAACAAGTTCCATACGATCACGACTTGAATGACGGCCTATAACTGATGCACATTTGATCTTCGTGCCCTTGTCTACAAACCATTGCTTTGCATCGTTACTATATTCCCATCCCAATCGGTGTAATAGTGGGAAGAGGTATCAGGACCCAGCAGAGATACGGGTTTGGGTTGATCTTCGTCGAACACTTCAACAATCTACAACATGTATCAACAAGTTAAGGATTCATAATCGATTTATGTGGCAGTGGCACAGTCGAGTAAACCGATTGTAGGGAATCGTTTTATACGTACAATTATAAAAACCAATTAAGGACTTGAGGATTTCGGAGAAAAATTCCCAAAGTTCACAATCGGTTCACATTTTGTAACATGTAATCCGATTTATTTCCTCATTTTATTGAAACATTTCGTCTCTACAATCGGATTACATATACACATACATAAACCGATTGTGAACTTTGTGTATTTTACGTGAATATCCAAGTGAAGTAATCAGAATATGTACATCACCAACAAAAACCGGTTTTTATTACCTACCAATCGCGCAAAAAGTGTACTAGAATCGGTTTGTATGGTGATGAACAACGACCGATTGTTGTTCCCAATTTGGGGATTTTACCCAGAATCGGTTTATGTGGTGCTATCGAATAAACAGATTCAGGGTTAAAATTTTAAAATATTTTCCCCTTTTGGCCGATTGTAACATGCAAATACATGTTGTAGATCGTTAGAACGCATACCTGCCCATTGAAAGCATTATCACCTTCTTCTACCCGGTAATATTGTTCTTGTGTTACGATAATATCCTCAAGCATGCTTTGGTTGACATGCTCTTCTTCATTCAACAAATAATCCAAATCGGTAGGATCGAAATCAAGATTATCTGATGCACCCACTTCTTCATCACTACTAGAGTCTTCATCGTCACTATAAAGTTTCATTTTTGCAAACGAAATCACAAACCCTAGTTTTTCTTTTTCTCCTCTACTTCTTCTTCTCCAAACCTTAGAAGAGGAAATGAACTTCTACTCTGATCCTAACACTATTATCAAACTCAAACACTAATTAATTTAACCAATACTAACTTAATTAATCATCACTAATGAATAAGAGCATATTAGCCTTCACTAAAATAGATAGATAAGGGGTTTCTAGATATTACTTTTTTTTTGTCTTTTAGTAACATGTCCCAATAATCACATTAGGCCCAAACTAGGAAGGTCTTATAAGTACCGTGTTTGAAAAAAAAGTACCGTGTTTGAAGAATCTATCAGAACCCATTAAATAATAACTCCGTCAGTTTTGAGTATCCAATGCCATATATGCACAGCTGCTATTCACCTCAATCTTTCTCCCTTAATTCATCGCTTCTAGTTTCTTCTTTACAATTCTCAAACCAAGATCGCAAAGACGTGTTGCATGGAGAGCTGCACCAGCACTGGCAGCACAAAGTGCTGTGGCCACATCGGAGTCATGTTAGGAACGTAAATCATCCTAGACAAACTATACTCCCTCCGTTCCAAATTAGATGAGCTATATACTCCCTCCGTCCCAAATTAGATAAGCTAGTTATATTTTGCACAATTCTTAAAGCAAGGAGGAAAGGGGAGTATGTTTAAGTATTTTTTACAATTATATCTTTATGGATAATAACTAGTAAAACTTAGAAATGATTTATCTCTTAAACTATACCATGGTTTTTCGTAAATTTTATATACCGTTCAAAAGCATTTTAAAACACCTATGTAACGAATATAAACATGGCTATCAAATATTTCTTATAGTAACAATACTCAATTAAAATAGTAGTTTTAAAAATATCCCCTTGATTAGAAAGAAAACTCATCTATTTATGGGACAAAGTTTAAAACCAACTAGCTCATCTAATTTGGGACGGAGGAAGTAATAAGCATACCGTGCTTACTATTGCAAGACAATCCATCTGTAGCGATTTTCATAACTCGTGAATGTAGTCGGATTAACAATATGGCTATTGAAACAAGCCAAGGTCCAACCGCTTGATTCTCCTATCTTACAAGGAAGCAAATTGAATAATATTCTTTCAAAATATGTATTGTGACTCTAGGGCATGAAACTAAACATAGCAAACAGCATTTTACTTCTAATATCCAAAAAGAAAGATATACTAACAAAGCATAAAATGGTTTTCAAGTGAACTTCACATATCTGATGACGACTAGATTAGAGAGTATCATCCAACCATAGATAGGGGTGTAAATGACACTGAAAATTCAAGTGCGCAAAAAGATTGGAGTAAATTTTTTCCTAAAAGACACAAACAAGAGAATGAATAACTCGCAGCGTAGATTACAAATTCTGCTGCTTCTCATACTGTTATGATTACAAAACCAACCTTGCGCTGGGCACTCAGAGTAGGCACCTCCTCAAAAGTAATCATAAACGATGAACCAGATAAATTACGAGGTCATAATGTTAACTGTCACATAGTTTCTTCATTTATTATAAAAACACTAACAGATAACCTTCCTAGTTTAAAGAAATCCCCGGCTTTGTTATAAACTTATAATAGAAGTATAGAAATCCATGAGCCATCTGACACTTACAAATGACAACAAATTGCTGTACTCCATCTTGGAAGATAATCTTTTAAGCTTACCAAATTCAAAATCCATCTGCTTCACGGGGACTGTGCATTTCATCTGGCTGGTTAATTTTGATATCCTCAAACTCTGTATCATCTGTTTAAAGCAAAGTAGAATCTGAGTGTTAACAAATTTAAGGACTAAGAACAAAGCAAATTTAGAATTGGAAACACAAAAGCAAAGGGACTAGAATATCTAACACATAAATAATTATCTATTTAAACAGGTTGGGATCTTTTGTTGAAACCTGAAATCCTGTTACTGACCCAACCTTCACAAACTGCTTCAAAGGAAGCACTCTTTGGTGGGTACCATACTTTTCTCACATCCCAATCTTTTTCACATGTACGAATCTACTGTTTATGTGTTGCCTAATGTAAGGTTAGAGCTTTGCATAATGGTAATGTTATAATTTAGATGTGGACGAGTGAAGCCTAATACGTTACAAAGCTTACGAACAAGTAAGCAAACTAGAATATGGAGCTAACAAGATGACAATGATAATGGAAACTAGGATACCAAGCTGATTCAATGAAGCATATCCAAATATACAATTACATAAGAGAATTGTGCACAGACCCTCCCACAAAAGTAGCTTAATGCTTTCAAGAAGAAACATATCAAGGCTGCTTCCAACTTGAGAGATTTAGAGCAGATGTGATTGTTGACAGCTTGAATAAACTAAGATCACGAAAAGAGTGGATACCAAAAGAAGAAATAAAAGGACAACATGAGAGGATGTAAGGGCGCATCTTATTACATATCTAGAGGTTGAGAATTTAGCAGTTGAAAAACAACGATAAGAATGTTCTTTGATGTGTCCATAAACAAATTAAGGCTAACAGATTGTGATCCAACTCATAATCAGACCCAACCATACTCCCTTCTGAGTAAGAAAAGAAACCACCCTAATCAATTCCTCATGAATCGTTAAGAAAAGACATGGATAATCCTTGACTGTGGAGAGACCTATCGTCTCTTCCTCCTCCGACTCCCTTTCCTAAGCCTGGCAACCATTCAGCAAGTGCGTTGTATTTTCTTCCCCAACATTAAATTTGAAGCCTATATCTTAGCAAAATCTCATTCTGTAACAGTGAAATGGTCAAAAAGATTCAAATAGGATCACTCTAGTATCTCACTAAGCCTCCCCTAGAGGTTTGAGATTCACTTTTCAATGCACCCAATGATGAACAGCTATGACACTTAGAAAACCAATTCTCGAGTACCAGTGTGTTAATTATAGGTACGTAAGGAGTTCTTGAATAAGAGACTCCCTAAAGTTACTTCAAAGGATATTCGTTGTTTCCGAATGTTTAATGATTCTCACATCTTTGTTGCTTTACACTGACTACTTCACAATAGGCTAATAGTGCAACCTTACCAACTCTGTTAGCTTGATAAACTCCTTAAATATTCAAATATATTTTTATTCTTGATCCACAATAAACCTAAAACGACCACCTTGTGAACCAATTAGTTCCACCAATCTTATCCTTAAAACAGATAAAGGTTTCAACTGACTTTTAAGCACCAATAAGCAAGCGTGAAGTGAAACAAGTATAAATCATGACAAATAATGAACCCTGGCATAAGTACGAGGAACACATGATATAAGTAAACAAAAACTAGCTATTTGTCATCGGTGGATATCAAAATACCTTTGTCCAAAGATTTGCTATTCCCTAAAAACCGAAACCGTTATAAATTAATTATTAAAAATGAAAATCTAATCAAATAACAGAGGGAAAGAAAGAGGGTCTACCTTTCCTTAATGTTAGTGCTACTATAACATCATTTTCAACCTGTGTAAGAACAGAAGAAGAAAATGACAATAGATAAGATGTTCAACTTTTCATTCAATGGAATTTTCAGAAAACAGAAAAACAAATAGATATTGACGAGCGCATTGAGTACCAAACAGTGCACCTGTGTGGAGAGAATGACTCATACACCGAAAAGTGATTGTCATTAGTAATGCTGATGAGGCGACGATGAATTTAATGGAACTATTGCATGAGTACTAGTTGTGATAGGAAGAGACAGGTGCTTCTAAGTGAATGTGATGGAAGCATTTGTAGTGGGTTATGGTATGGTGGCAGTATGCAAAAGAGAATTTGGTGATGATGTGAAACGCAATGATGCTTGGCGGCTCATGATGCTAGTGGTGGATCAAAAGCTGCACTTAGTGCAGGTCCTAAGTGGCCATATCGGAATTGGATACATATCAGCTTAGCGGAGCCATAAGGATAATTACCATATATTATGATATTATCTAGGGATATCGAAGTAAAATCTCTTAGCCTAGTGACTAATAGTAAATAGTCTGAAAATTATCAGTCTACACAATGTTATCCTATGTAAACAAACTTAAGCGATATTCAAACATTACAAAGGTACAAAAATTGCATATATAGTAAAACCAAAAGTTTTTTTTTTATTGTATTTGACTTTCCCTGTCTTCTATTCCACATCTGATCAGAAACTAAAGTGAACCTCATTCCCATATTCATTATTGACTTCACAAAAGGGAAAAAAAAAGCAACACAGGGACAACGGAAAATATTTGATCAAACAAAATGAAAAAGAGATACCCAACTCAATGCTCAGCGGGAAAAATACCGTCCGAACACTTAAGAAGGTACGAGTGTTCTGCAATATCTTGAAACCGAATTTTACAAGATGAAGTAAAATAAAACAAATAAGTTAATTTGATACCTTTTGATCTGCCAATGTCTTGGAATCCTCTAATACATGACCAGTTTCTAATAATATCAAGCGCTGATCATTAACTGGTTGATCGATGAGTGTGTGCAACTTCTGCTTGATATCTAAAATTGTCTCCGTTGGATCACATTGTACAAAGTAGGTTGTCTTTTCACGCTTAACACGAATATGCATAGCCTGCAGATCCAACATATTAGTTTTTGATGAATATTTCGACAGACAAAACATGTCGGGAGGATGAACGAGGGACTACTACTGCAGGTTGACCTAAAGTTTGAATGTCATACTGATACTAGTTTCCACTAAAAGAGGACAATTGAATCATAATTTTTGATCAGTTGACATAATAAGCCATTTAATTATCAGAGGAAATCTAAGTCACAAATATAACTGTAATTAAACCCAGTCCTTCCGTTGATTCCAAGTATATCTTACAGCAATTCAGATTAAGAAATTAAGACAATGAAGCTAATTACACTTCAAACACTTTCCTTACTATTATTAACTGAGCATCCAATAGGAAAGGTGCAACGGTTATTCTTCTTAATAAGCTAACAATCACCTTAGTTTAGGAGGAAAAGGGCACATCAGGAAAGTTGAGAAAAGTAATCCACTTACCATTTTAAAATGTTCAGCCCCAAGAAAGAAAGATATGGATCAAAGCCCTGGCAGTGTGAGTTTGGTAATTCAGTTCCTGATAGTTCTCGAGCTACAATTCTACAAATATTTTGGTTACTTCAGCACTGTATTATTTCAAACAAGCAAGTAATGATTGATTGTCCTCAGGTTTAACAATACTAATCACGCTTTTATAGATATTTGTTTGATTTTTCTGGTTTCCATAGTACCCCCTCATATACACGTTTAGAAACCATTCTTCAATTTGTACATATGCTAAACTAACAATTGATATTATTTTGTTTCTTCACCTTGCAAGACTTTAATTAATTTCTCTTCTTAATCTGAGTTCGTTACTCCTCAATGATTTAGCAATATCCATAAACTTATCAAAGGTCTTGACCCAGTTTATCTATTTCTTTTGGTATGCCATTCCTACTTTTATTTTAGGTTTTCCTTGCAGGATTGAGGGAATTTTACTGATAAATTACTTTCCAATGTTTTGATGGTTGAAAACATCAAATATGGACGATATGTTTTTGATTACTGACAAATTAAATTTACTACTTTTGCATCACAATTTTTGTTTCAATATATAAATGAAATTGAATTTATTCAGTTGTACTTAAATTCGAGCAATCTATTGTAATAGACCACAACAGCAATGCTATAATGAGGATGATAATTCTATCTAAAAAACCCTACTAAAATTATTTATTTATTTTTGGCACATCCTAAAACCCTAATTTTCATGAACAGATTTCTCAAAAGTTGCTACCAGCTACTATAAGGAGATACAATTCCAAACTGATTCGTTCAAGCAAAACACTCAAAGCAACCAATCAGTACAAGATTTTACAAACGGGCAAATGGAAGAAAACATTAGTATGAATAACAAGAATGAAATTAGGGCTTGGTACCTGAGAATTTAGACGAGTTCCTCTACTCGATCAAAATCTCCTTTTCTGCTTAAAAGAATCTGTCTTCTTTTTCTGCTGTTGTTGTCACGTCAGTTGTCACCACAAACAAATAGGGAACGACCAAGAGAATAATATATTTCCGCCCAACATTTTATAGCCCTAGTTATTAAGGCTGAGCTTAGTGGAGGAGGTAAGAGGGTACTTGTACAGTACACGTCACGCAGGGGTAAGGTCTTTGTCTAGTGGTGAGGGAGGGAATTGGATATGGGCGGGGATTGAGTGTTTTATTATATAAAACACTATAAGTGGACCCAAAATCTGATATTAATTAATTTTATTAGTTTTTTTATTATAATAAAACAGTAAGCGAGGATTTAATCCTCGTTTTTTTCTTGTTTCCGGCGAGGATTCAATCCTCGCCTATTTTGAAATCCCCTCCCACCTTAACTGCTTTCGAGCAGAGAGAACGGGGATGTAAAATTTGAGAAGCTTTAGCCACTGCTTTATGTCACTATCATTACTTCTAATCTCTCCGCTACACTCAGCCTAAGTTTGCCAATAGTTCACGAATTACAGGGGAATTATCCCAAAACGCACTAATACGTGCACTTTAGACGCATTATAACAACGCCAGATCATATTCACGATTTTCCAGCATTTCCGAATAGTTTGCGAACTATACGAATTCACAAATTGTTTGGCACATTATTTTATTTATTTTTATTTTCTGAATCACATATGATTTTATTAAAGAATAAAAATTGTTTATAAATTACAGGACCTCAAAGAGAATAAAGCAGAGCCAACTACTTAGGCTTTTAGAACAAATGAAGAAAACAAGAAACTGGACTTAACAAAACCTGTAGTACTCCACATTTGGCATTTCAATTCTTGCCAGAAAATTAGGCCTCCCATAGTGTATTTGCCTTTTTCCTGCAGCCATTTGAGCTCCCATTTTTGCAGCTGTGTCTGCAGAAAAGTTAACCTCTCTGAAGCAGTGGCAGAATCTTATTGTATGAAGTTTTCTGACTGTCTTCTGCCATCTTATTTTAATGAACCAGGGCATCTTATTTTCAGCAAATTCAGAGATTACTGTTTTAGAATCTGAATTAATGATTATATATTGTAAATTCCAATCTACTGCCAACTCAACTGCATAAATTACTGCATATACCTCAGCTATGTAGTTGGATGCAATACCAATTCCACCAGAAAGAGTTCCCATTACCTGACACAGGTGATCTCTAATCACAACTCCAAAACCAGCTGCTCCTGGGTTCCCAAAGGATGCTCCATCACAGCAAAACATAACAAAACCAGCATTTGGTGGTACCCAGTAGCAAGGTTTAATGCATTGAAATTTGATTCTCCTTGGGCCCAGATTGAAAAAGAGAATTATCTGATTATCATAATCCTGGTTCCACTTGTTACTTTTGATTCTAAGACCACCTTTAAAAACAGTTTTCTTGATTCTGCATTTGAAACTGTGAACATTGGGACTTACTTTCTCAAATAGCTTTTTATTTTTTTGAAACCAGAGCTCTTTAATAATTGAATTAGCTGCAGTAATCCAACACTCTTTCATCAGTGGACTCTTATTTTTTGCACAACTCCACACATCTTCAAAGGATTTTGGATTCTTGAAATTAAAAACAGCGCATATCCAACTCCAAATCTCAGTACTGAATTTGCACTCCCACAAGAGATGATACATATTATCCCGAGCTTCTTCACAAATGCAGCATCTTGAAGCCATTTCATTACACTTTTCAATCATTATCAAATCATCAACATAAACCCCTTGAACTATTTTCCACAAATTGCTTGCTATATTTGGATAAAGATATGAGTTCCATATGAATCTATAACCATGCAACTGAGGTTCTTTATTTCTTAGGATATTTATTGTTGAAGATGTTGAAAATGTACCTTTTATATCTCCCTTCCGTATTAAGCAGTCATGATCTACTCCAATTTCTAGCAATGTGTAAGATGGAAGTATGTGTTTGATCTCCAAGGGAATGATCCATTCTCCTTCAAGGATAATATCTGCCACCTTCATATTTATATAAGCTTTAACATAATCTGTGTAACCAACATCCCCAATAAGAGGAGAATCACTAATCCAAGAATCAAACCATAATGATGATTCTACCTTACTCATCGTAACATTTTACGCGTACATATTTGTTGGTGAGTATGTCCTATAATTTCTATATAACTTGTCGATCAGGGCTGGTTCTGAAGGGTGGAAGGGTGTGCTCCCGCACAAGGCGTACCAGTTGGTTAAGGTGTACAATTTAATTGAGTTACGCGTGAAATTTTTATGCAGTATTGGGCCAACTGATTCATTATTATTATTTTTGGGTGGAATTGAACTAAAATAGCCCATTTTGGATGAATGAACTTCTCTTAAAATTAACGAAAACCCTAGAAGGAAATCAGGCATCTCAAAATAAAATTGAAACCGGAGAGAAGAGAAAATTCAGTTGTTAGGCGCTTCCCTTCGTTAAAAAATTAGCAGGTTAGATCTTCAATTTTATTTGTGATCTATGTTTATTTGATTTTGAGTGTATACAATATACAATAGGTACTTTCCATCGGAAGTGAAAACAGAAATTGAGGACTAAACTACGTTGATTAACAGATTGACTTGGTAGTTCTTCATGTTCTTGTCCATTTCGCAAATTATCTGCACCTTGATTTTCCATATGGTTTACATCATCGCGAACATCTACAATTTCATCTATAACATTCTCATTACCTACATCATGAGCCCCTTCGTTTCCGGCTGATGAGCTTCCAACTAAATTGCCCTTTTCACAACAAATTTATCGAGCGCTCCTAATTGAGATCGTGCTACTGCATCACTTCTTCTTTTCCGCTTAAGTCTAGAATACCCGCTTTCAGCCGGTATGACCTTTTTCATACGCATTTTTATAAGTGAAGCAAACCTGTACAGGGAACCAAAGAAAACAGTTTGATTTAGAGAGAAAAACTAATATGAAAATAATCAATCCAAAATGATAAATTTTACAGTCAACACAAAAGCAATGTCAATTGTAACTAAGGTACACCTGACAAAAGCAATGGTGATTGTTAAGGTAGCATATTCAAAATCTTCCAGTAACTTCCCCAAAAATTCAAGAATAAATAATTAATCCAATCCATTATGAGTTAGGACCATTGCAATTAGGCATTAGAACTTTAATTTGGGTTTTATTTCAATAACTTCACAAATAGATATGAAATCAAAGAAGTAATTAAATCTATTATCTATCTACTGTATAAAAGAAATAAAGAAGTACCTATTGTATACTGTATACACTCAAAATCAAATAAACATAGATCACAAATAAAATTGAAGATCTAACTTGCTAATTTGTTAACGAAGGGAAGTGCCTAACAACTGAATTTTCTCTTCTCTCCGGTTTCAATTTTATTTTGAGATGCCTGATTTCCTTCTAGGGTTTTCGTTTTTTTTTTCTTCTGAATCATATATTTTTATTACTAAACCATAATCAAAAAAATTCAACTAGCCAAGACAATCCAAGGCCTAGTTTTATAACACACAAGGAAACAAAAATAAGAAAGAAATTTTTTTTACATTTATTTTTCAACAGAATCTAAAATATGTGGTACTCTCATCTTCCATACTTCCCACAAATTCTGGCTTATTATCATATCTTAAAATCTCTCCCCTGCTCAAAGTAGCTCCCCTCTTCTGCTGAAAAGTTTGCTTCTCTATAAGCATGTCTGAAAGATACTCTTCTCAGATGAGAAATTACTTTCTTCCATCTGTTAAGAACCATCCAAGGGATTTTATTACCTGTGAAAGCCTGCAAAACTGCCTGAGAATCCAGACTGAAGCATACATTCAAAAATGATTTAGACACTGCCCATTCTCCTGCCATTACCAAAGCCATCACTTCTACTACATAATTAGTTTCAATTCCCAGACCACCAGCCATTGCACCCACACATTCACTATCACTGTTTCTCCCAATAAAACCAAAACCTGCCACACCAGGATTATCCTTTGCTGCTCCATCACAACAAATGAGAATCTGATTGTTTTCTGGTAAAATGAAGAAGATCTCCTTAATTCTTATAGTTTTACTTATTATACCTTTTAACCCAAAAAATAAGATGATATTCAAATCATAACTGTAGTTATTCATCATTCCCTTAATTCTACCATTGCATACTTTGGTAAACCACATTATTTTGTGTTTAATAGCTTTTGTATTAGGATTTTCATCTTCATAAAGCCTTTTATTTCTAGTTAACCACAGTTCAACCATCAAAGTAAATGCAGCTACATTCCAGATTTCTTTCACTGCAGTACTTTTAGTTTGCACCCAGCTAAGAACTTCATCAAAATTTAAAGGATTTAAGAAGTGAAAAATACCTCCCAGCCAGTGCCAAATCTTCTTACTGAAGGAACACTCCCATAATATATGTATCAGTGTATCTTGTCCATTGCCACACAAATAACATTTTGAAACTGTAGAGAAAACCTTCTTTCTGACGCTGTCTTCTGTAGCAACATCACCTCTCACTATTTTCCACATGTTACAAGCCAAATTAGGATGTATGCAATATCTCCAAATTTTCTTAGCCCATGAACAAATAGGGAATTTTTTCCTTATATCTTGTACTGCATTTGTAACTGAGAAAGTCCCAGTTAAATTTGTTTCCCAAATTCTTTTATCAGCACCATTCCCAATACATGGTAAATCATTTGCATTGAAGTAAACATTCATCTCAACTGGAATTTTCCATTCACCATTTATAATTAGCTCACTCACTTTCATATCCTTGTGTTGTAGCATAAAATCATCCTGTTGATGCACATCACATAATGCCTGTGTCTTCACCCATTTATCCTTCCACACAGAACCTTCCTGAACCATTCTAGTGATGTTTCTACTCAGAACCTCCTCAGCTATCAAAAAAAGTATTGGAGATAACGGGTCTCCTTGTCTAAGACCCCTACCTACTTCAAAGAAACCACAAGGACCTCCATTCACCAAAACTGAGATTTTAGCAGACAATTTTTTTTTATGTAACCAATGAATACTTTTTTCTGAAAAGCCAAAATGTCTCATTGTCTCAAAAAGAAACTTCCATCTTAGAGAATCATAGGCCTGAGTTATATCTAACTTCAATCCCATATTTCCTCCTCTTCTTTTAATCTCTAGTTCATTTACTAATTCAGAAGCTAGAACTATTTTTCATGGATTCCTCTTCCTTTAATGAAAGTTCATTGTTGTTTGGATACCACCTTTTCTATCACACTCTCCATTCTTGTAGTTATAATTCTAGAAATTATCTTGAAGCAGAAATTAGCAAGACCAATTGGTCTAAAGAGATCAACCCTTCTTGCACCTTGCACCTTTGGCAACAAAAATAAGAAATTTGAGTTCATTCCTTTAGGTATGAATCTGCAATCCCAGAAAAATTGTATTGCTTTCACTAGATCTTGACATATAATATCCCAGGCATACTTATAGAAGCTCCCAGGGAAGCCATCAGGCCCAGGAGAACTATTTGCATTCATACCAGAAACTGCATCTTTGATTTCCTTTGCTGGAGGAGTAGCATCCAAAAGAATATTATCCTTCTCAGTAATCACCTTGGGAATAACTTCAAAAATATAGTAAATTGATTGATAGATCGTTTAGGTGGCCAACTAAATTGATTTCCTAATCGATCTAAAGCTAGTAAAAGTTAGGGGATAAGTAATCGTTTCTTGACTCTTTACACAAGTAGAAAACACGAGACCTTGCAAAGGAATTCCGTGGAGCAATTGTGTGTAAAAAAACAATAAAGAAGATACCAAACAATAAGCCAAATAAATTGACACAGTTTTTCTTAACCGGAAACAATTGAATCACACACACACAAACATACATCCATACACAATAATGGAACATATCAATTGTACCGAAATTTTGTTAAGCAAAAGAAAAATATATGCAATATGAACAGGCTTTTCTTAAACAGGAAAACGATTAACTAACAAATTCGTTACCCCAAGTTCCGCAACCTCTTCTCCCCAGAAAGATATATCATTAAGCGCAAGTTCAAATAAGAACTCTCCCCCAGTGTGTTGTCATCCTCTCGCAAGAACAAAAGAACAACAACAAAGGCAACCTTTACCATAGAAAGGTTGAAACGGTTTTAACTAATGCGAACCAATAGCAAAAGTTGAAAACCCGAAACACATATGTTATGCTAAAGATAACTCATGTAAACATAAATTGATTCAACATATTATGACTTTTTACATATGATTTTCAATCAGAACAACTTATGATTCTTTGATAAAGCCTACCAACATGGGATAGAACTTAATCCCGCTAAATCAAAAATCCACACAAACCATAAGAGTTACATCATATGAGATCGAATATTAAGGTTAATGAAAACCGAAATCAGACATCCCGTATACCGAATACACATAGCAAAAATATAAACATTTATTCACAGACTATATAATCGGTAACTATCACAAGAAAAATTACAAAGAAATAATTTTATTCAATAATGATAGTTTTATTCAAAATAGACCTTATACAATAATTAAAGTAAATCAAACATTGAGCTCTATTTTCTGGATTAAGTATTACAACATATAACTTAATCCCTAGTGGTGCTCTGATTGTTCACTGAGGTTTCTTCAGTGTTCAAACTCTTGAAGCATGTCTCGAGATACTTATCAGCAACCACCTCTTGTTTTTCAAGATTTTCAACTTGTTTCTTCATGTCTGCAAGATCATCTTTTTTTCCATCAATTCTATCCTTCTGCCAATCTAATTTAACAGTTGTAGGTGAAAGTTACTATACTGCATTTGTTTTTAGTGTTATTTACCTTAAGATCCTCGATAAGCTCAACAAAGTTCATTTGATAAACATCATGTCATTTCCATATTTCTTATTAAAGTTTAATAATTTCTATATTTTTAAATGATCTATAGTCTTAAGAAACCTCCAATGGTCTCGATAGAATTTCAGTAAAGTACACTAACTTTTATTCGAGAAAATAAATAATTCTTAGCAGTGGCATTTTCTTTTTTTTGATGGGAAGATTAAATTATATTAACTAGCAAATATAGTACAATAAGTGAGCAATTTCATTTTTATCAAATACATTGGAGTAAATGCTAGATTTCTGGACTTTTTGTTGCAGATGCGTAGACATATGTTGAATTTTTTTTATCCTTGCTTCCTTAGCAATGTAATCCGCTGTTGAGTTATGTCTTCTATTTATATACTTCACCTGGGCTTGGGGTAGTTCTCCTAAAATTTGTCTTGGCTTCCTGTAAAGTTTTTTTTGCTGTCCAAGGTGTCTCTGTGCTTGTATTATTGATGTTGTCTGCCAGAACTTTACAATCGGTAACGATCGAAACGCTTGACAGAATGTTCTCCTTTAACCATGTAACTACTTTTAACAAGGCTTTTGTTTCCGCATGAAAAACTGAAGACGCCCACTCTGATCCCGCTGATATGTGCATAAAGGTCTCATGATCCACTGAATAAAGTATGACAACGTAACCCATAGAAGAATCTTCTTTCTTAAAGGATGCATTGATAAATAGTATCCAATCTGTGTTAATATTAGACCAACTATTCCTAAATTTCTTAGAAAAAAACTAACACCACTAAATTTCTTACTAGTGGCATTGAAGTTTAAACAAGTTAAAACCAAACACCACTAGTGAAATTTCTTAGAAAAAACTACAAATTTATATAAACACTTCAATCTTCCTATAATAGAAGAATTCAGTTTCCACCAACGCCTCTCATTTATCTTGGGTCTTGTTCTTGTACATTGGTTCTTTCTGCACACGAGACTGTGTGAGAGAGAAAAGAACAAGAAGAAGGTGAACTTGATGCATACCTTACTATAAAACCTTACTATATATAGAAGAGATTAAGGTCGTCTTAGACCATCTAAAATATGTGAGGGAGGCACAGGAAGTGTGAAATGAACATGTATGTCTGTCACTTACGATTCAATTTCCATGTTCGAACACATTAAATTTGAATTTTTACCATGAGTAGTTGGTGATTGTGTGGTCAGAAAATTAGATATTTGAGATTAATTTTCCAAGACGATTTTTTTCTTTCTTTCAATGTTTTGATAAAAAGAAGAAGACATTTTATTACTTAATTAAGCCATAAAAAGACAATGTCCCAGAGAAATGGTTAAATTTGGGAGTTCCTTACCTACCTTCTTGGGCCAGTACATTTCTCGATATAGTTATTTATAGTTTGTTCCAACCGGAATTTTCCTTTATCTGGAGGTCCAAAATTAACTAAAACATTGAAGTGACCATAATACCCCCTACTATCAAACGTGTGTGTCTACACGCTCGTTATATCGTGTACATATCTGTTACACTGCTCACAAATTCGAGTACATATCTGCTACACTGCTTACAAATTTGAGTACACATCTGCTACACGTTTTACAAATCTGAGTATATATCTACTGCATTGCTTACAAATAGAATACGTATCTGCTGGCCCGGACTGTTTACAAATTCGAGTATATATTTGCTGCTTCCAAATTCTAGTATATATCTGCTGCACCGCTTACATATCTGTTAGAATCAATGATAAATAAATCAGAAAACGTATTACATCATATATATTGTAGGATCATACCAATTAATCTCTAATATTTCTTCAATACAATATTAAATCATAGAAAAAATAAAGGAAAACATATATAAATGCACAGTAAACACAAAAAAAGTTATACAAAACTACCACATATTTCAGTATTTCGCATACGTACTCATGGATCAAACAAAAAAAAGTGGCAAAACTCTGAATAAAACAGAATCAGAAGAAGATTTTATCAGTATGCCATATACGTACTGCGTATTCATGAACTAAAAATCAACTGCATATAAATAAAAATTGATGAATCCATGAATATATAACATAATCAAAGCACATATTTCATTATTACACATACGTACTCATGGATCGAACCCAAAAACAGTGGCAAAAATCTGAATAAAATTGAACCAGAAGAAGTTTCTATCAGTATGCCATATACGTATTGCGTATTCATGAACAAAAAATCAACTGCATGTCAAGAAGAAATGATGAATCCCACAGTCTGAGCTTCAAACTTTTTTTGAAAATAAGAAACTAAGATGTCAGCTATTTGTTTTTGCTCTGTAATAACATTGCCATTAGTATCCTCCAGCTCTGCAATACTATTATTAGCTTTTCTAATCTTCATTGTGGCATGGAAGAAAGCAGTATTAGCTCCTCCTTCTTGCACCCACTGCACTCTAGATTTAGTTCTCACCAACTCATTATATTGTTGAGTAACCATTTCATGCTTCCCTCTAGCTGTGATTAGATTATTTAACAAAATGTTATTTTCAGGTTGACCATCCGATAATAAAGAAGCAGCCATTACCTCCTCTTCAGTTTGCTTAATCTTCACTCTTAAATCACCAAATACTTCCCAATTCCATACTTTAACAACATTCTTAAATCTTTTCAACTTGAACATAAAAATAAAAGATGGATTGCCTTCACATTCTGCTTCCCAAGATTCCTTAATTAACTGTAAGAATTCTGGATGAGTAGTCCATACACTTTGATATCTGAAAGGCACATTAACTGGTTTTGGAATACTAATTGTACAACCCATAAGTGGTCCATGATCAGATACCCCCCTTACTCCCACCTTGTAGCTCCAACCTTCATACATATCTGACCATTTTAGATTAAAAAAGGCTTTATCTAAATCACATAATATTCTTTTCTTACCCACTCTATTATTACACCATGAAAATTCAATGCCAATTCTATGTGCTTGAATAAGTCTACAAGATTCCAAACAATTCCTAAAGTCTGTCATTGCTTGTCTTATAGGACTTCTACCTCCTACTTTTTCATCACAACTTAAAACCACATTAAAATCTCCAATCACTAGCCAAGGACAATATTCCTCCCATAATTCCTTTCTATCAATTGCAAGACAAGCTGCATGAATTCCAGTAATCAGTGCTTCCCCCACTTTCACAGTAATTGCTTGTTTTGTTGTTGAAATCACAGAAGGAGAGAGCAAAGAAGACTGCCAGAATAACCAAATATTGCATTTGTATGTAGCATTAGAATTGTGAATCAACATTTGACTCATCCCGGTTGTTTGTACCCCATTAAAATGGTGCACATGCGTATAACACAAGCTATTGCATAACGGTGAAACACGGTTTATTGAAGAAACTTGTTTGGCTTATTGAGGAAGCCCAACTGGGTTTATTAAGGAAACCCAGTGGTTTATTAAGGAAACCAAAAATGGCTTATTAAAGAAGCCCAACTGGGTTTTATTAAGGAAACCCAGTGGTTTATTAAGGAGACCAAAAATGGCTTATTAAAGAAGCCCAACTGGGTTTTATTAAGGAAACCAAAAATGGCTTATTAAAGAAGCCCAACTGGGTTTATTAAGGAAACCAAAAATGGCTTATTAAAGAAGCCCAACTGGGTTTATTAAGGAAACCCAGTGGTTTATTAAGGAAACCAAAATGGCTTATTAAAGAAGTCCAACTGGGTTTATTAAGGAAACCCAGTGGTTTATTAAGGAAACCAAAAATGGCTTATTAAAGAAGCCTAACTGGTTTTATTAAGGAAACCAAAATTGGCTTATTAAGGAAGCCCAACCGGACTTATTTATAAAGCCCGGTAGATTATTAAAGAAACTGGCTTATTATAGAAGCCCAATTGGCCTATTATGGAGGCCCAATGGTTTATTATGGAAACCAGTTTAAGATAAATACAAATCTCAAGAGATAAATATGGTTATATTGAGATAACTATGAATCTGGAGAAGATAGCTTAGAATCTCTCAAGGTATATCCAAATCTATAAAGATAAACATAGATCTTCTTGGATAAATGCAAATCTTGATAAGATAGATATGGATCTTTCAAGATGTGTACAAATATGATGAAGATAAGCATGAATCTTCCAGGATATATACAAATATTGGGGAGATAAGTACAAATCTAAGTGGTTATTTAAGATAACTACAAATCTCATAAGATAAAGGTAAATCTTGGTGGTTATTTGAGATAACTACAAATCATAACAATAAGATTTGTTTTCTGCCTATAAATAGAGGCTGAAATCCAACTCAAAAGGTACACAATCACAATTCCTTTTCTCCTCTGAAAAACCTGTTTAGAACTCTCTCTGACTTAAGCATCAGAGTGTCTTTGCAGGTACCCCCCTCATTTTTCATCTACAATTCTGGAGAAATAAAGCAACGGCGGAGATTCGATCAACATACACATATCTTGAAGATTGTTGGGGTAATTAATTTTGCACCAACACCAGGCAACCTCAAATTCTTAATATTACTACCATTAACTCTTATTTTGGGTTCAGCAACCCAAAGCAAAGAAGGATTAAATTGATTAACTAAACTATATAATTTGTCTCTGACTCTTATTCTTTTTAAGCCTCGGACATTCCAAAATAATACTCTCATTAAATATTGGTTTGAGAAGTAGCAGGACTTTTCCCTCTTTATTTTTAACCAAAATTTTAGGAGCTTGCTTTCTAGTAGTGATAAGAGATATACCAGATTTATTTTTTGAAATTTCAGCCTCCTTTGAATTAATTACTTTATTAGTTTGTGGTTTACTGATCATCTTCTCCTTGACAGGTAGCTCTGAACATTCTTCCACTACATCCACCAAAGTTTGAAACTTGCTTGCAGAAGCAAAAGTACCCAGATCTTCTATATTATTATTTTTAGAATGCACCTCTGAAGATATCTGAATAATATTCTCCACAGATAAATTAGGACATTCCACAGAAGATCCAATTGTGCCAGTAAAAGAAATTTCTCCCTCTTTCAAACTTGGTTGAATAACATCTTGAACAACTTCATTATCCCTTAATAACATCTCTACTGGTTTTTCTTTTGGTGTCCTCCACACTTTTTTTGGTGAAGAACTACTAGATGCAACATCCAGCAATTTGTTCACACTTATAGGAGGAAAATCTTCATTCACTAAATTTTGTAGAATATGAAATTTACATGTACTTCCACTTCCAGAACCAGTAACATTCCTAGTAACCTTCTCCAAGGGAGGAATAATAGTATCCACTATCTCATCTTCACTCAAAAGTTCATTCTCAAATTCCTTAGTCTTTTGTGTTTTTGGAGTGTTACAGATATCAAAACCAATAGATACATAAGGATTTTTCTCCTTAAGCTTCCAAATCTTCCTTTGCACTACATTAGGAACATCACCATTAACACCTTTTTGTAAAGTCTCCTTTCTCTGCACTCTAAATTCAGTAACTAAGTGTCCAACCACTTTACAATGACTGCAGAAGCTATGAATTTTTGGGATTTGTACCTCTTGCTCAAAATTGCCATATTTGGTTTTAACTAAAACTTGATTAGGAAAAGTGTTAGCTAAATCCACTTCAACTAAAACACTAGCATAATATCCTACTTCCCTTTTAAGACTTGTGTCATCCACCTTTATTGCTCTTCCAATGGTATCACCCAGAGACATAAGAATTTTTTATTTCCAATATTCAATTGCCAAACCAGGAAAATTTGCCCAAACAAAAGCTGTAGTAGATTTCTGAGCAACAGGATTAAAATTTGGTTCCCAAAGTCTCAGTTTAAGAATTTGAGAATCTACCTTCCAAAAACCATTCCAAATATATTTCATATATATTTCATTTGCTAATTTAATGATGAAAAAGCCTTTACCAAGAGGAATTAATTGATAATTACCTAATGTTTTCCATTGTTTCCTCAAGGATTCTTCAGCAACAGCAAATTTCAGCTTGACAAAATCTAGTCTCCCAATTAAACTAAAATTCCATTCACTTAGACTCTTTCACTTAGACTCGCATCAATATCCTCATCAGGTATGTATAAAGATGGAACTACACAAGAAACTTCACCTTCAACTCGCTTCTCTCTTTGTTCAGAAAAGAAACTAAAATTAGGGTTATTCAACATCGATCCCATAGTTTGATGAAAAAACCCGATATTCTTTACTACAATCCACCAAAAATTCCTTTCAGATAATTTCCAGATATAGACAAAGAGCAAAGTAAAAATCAATACCAATCATTGAAACCAAACTAGTAATACACCTGAATTAATGAAGAAAGAGATCAAAATATAGATGCAGAAAACAAAAAAAATCACTGAGTTCGTCGCCCGATTCGCAAAGCGCAACTCAGCCCGATTCGCCTCAGAAGCCTGATTGTAACAAAATCCTAAAGCCAACATGTATAAGACCTCATGCTAGGGTTTTCGTTAATTTTAAGAGAAGTTCACTTATCCAAAATAGACTCTTTTAGTTCAATTCCAACCAAAAAAAAAAATGAATCAGTTGGCCCAATACTGTATAAAAATTCCAAACGTAACTCAATCAAATTGTACACCTTAACCAACTGGTGGGCCTTGTGTGGGAGCACACCTTGCCACCCTTTAGAACCGTCCCTGCTTAGTACCATAGTTACAATTGACATTGCTTTTGTGTTGACTGTAAAAATTTATCATTTTGGATTGATTATTTTCATATTAGTTTGTCTCTCTAAATCAAACTATTTTCTTTGGTTCCCTGTACAGGTTTGCTTCACTTATAAAAATGCGTACGAAGAAGGTCATACCGGCTAAAAGCGGGTATCCTAGACTTAAAAGTAAAAGAAGAAGTGATGCAGTAGTACGATCTCAATTAGGAGCGCTCGATAAATTTGTTGTTTAAAGGGCAATTTAGTTGGAAGCTCATCAGCCGAAAACGAAGGGGATGATGATGTAGGTAATGAGAATGTTATAAATGAAATTCTAGATGTTCGCGATGATGTAAACCATATGGAAAATGAAGGTGCAGATAATTTATGAAATGGACAAGAACATGAAGAACTACCAAGTTAATCTGTTAATCAACGTAGTTTAGTACTCAAGTTTTGTTTTCACTTCCGATAGAAAGTTCCCAACTTCCTAATACTTTTAACCATACGTTCTTCTTAAGTTGTGTGGCATAAATTACTTCGTTTCAATGCTATAAAGTAGATTTTATTTATGCATGAAAAAAAATGGATAAAAAGGGGTTCTGATCTATTTCGCACAAGGTCATCGAAACTTTAGAGACGACCCTGTTGTCGATGATGGATTTTTGACGGAGGTTGGATCCGTAAAATCATATTAAAAATATGTATCTCTGACCATATCAGATGTATAAGAGATTTTATGTCTTCACGTTCCGCAAGAGAATTGAATTGCATTTTTGTAACCTCCTCAAAACAATAGTACATGACGACGATATCAGATCCTCTTGCTCAAGAGATCTCAATATTCCATGTATCTTATGCTGAGCAACTCAGTATTCCTTGCAATGATCGCAATTCATTTGAAAGATGTCTGGTGCTATAACCATTCCTTAAATAACATTCAGAACAAGCATGATGCTGCCATCTTATGTCTGAATCAATTAATCGCTTCTAGACAGGTTGTCTACTAGTATAAGGCGAATAATTAAAGTGCTTCTAGACAGGTTGTCTACTAGTACAAGGCATTAATCTAGTGATAATTCATCTGGATGGATACCTAAAGGAAATACGCTATTTCACATCAATATTCATCTACTTCAATTCATGGCTTTTCCCAGCTGAATCTAATGGATTAGTAATGAATTATTCACCTTTGGGCATAAATGGTACCCCCAAGTAAGCCCCTAGTAAAAGGCACAAGTGTATTTAGTGATAATGCTCAAACGAGCATCCAAAAACATGAAAGAGCTAGGATATGGAAGTTGTATCAAATAAGGAAAAGGAAAAGAGAAAAATAAAATAAGGGAACCATGGGGTGGGGCCCACATGGCGGTCTGGATGGCCTTCCGTCGGCTTTGGCCGGTCCCCCCTCCTTTTTACTTTTTATTTTGTTATTATTTAGGTTTCCTCTTTCAATGACTTCCCCTTTTGATCAAAAACGCCTTATTTTCATATCTTTTCAAATCTTAATCCATAGACCATATGGTTGACAAAACAAGTGGTCCTGCAACCAGTATGACTTTGTACCATAAAAAATATTATAATATTATTATTTTAATATTTTAAAATATTGGTCTTTCAAGCAAAGATGAGAGTTTCGATTAAACACAAACTCTTCTGTAAAGTCGAAATAATGCTCGATGGACTATTACAAAATGTCAAAATTCTCAGGAATGGTCCGCGAACGACATGGAAATACGAGCATGCCACCATGGCAGGCCATGGTTGGTTCCTTGGCTTCCAAAATCTGGTCCCACCTCTATCAACGATTAATGACCTAATTAATCTTCTGGAGTTCATATTTGGTTCAAATTCTTTCCAATAACTTAAAATTTGTTCTTATACCCTTGGTCGGTCCTCCCTCTTCTATAATTAGGTTTTACTACCTAATACTCAACATAACATTATTTTTAATTATGATTAAACACTAATTAATCATCCTTACACCAAAGGCTCTACAACTGACTTTGGTGAATGCTTAATCAAGCATCTGGGCGCCACCTGGTCGACTCACCACCATAATGTACGGTACCTGTCTCACCTTTTGGTTGACTCTTTTTTAATCATTCATTGATCATCCATCGATCAAAACTAGGGTTTTGAACCTAATGCTCTGGAAAGCATAATTATGAACAGGTTATTCGGTCAGCTACCAATATTTTATTAAGATTTTATTGGTTCAACTATCAATATTCAAGGAAGCAGTGAGTCATATTGATCCAGCTATGAGTATTTTATTGGTCCATCAACCAACACCTAATTAGTTCGTCAGTCAATTTTAATTTTTATAATATTTCTGCTTGTCATTCGACTTACTCGTGACATGTAAATCAAGGATGAACCTTCTATGATCATTCAACAATGATCATTGTTATATAAAACATCAACATAATGGTTTATGATCGATCTAGCAATCCCATTCAACATATTAGACCGCCCAAGAGATGATTTAGCCTCTACTATCTCGAGTAATTAAATATAAATAATAATTAATAAAATTTAATCAAACCATATTTTGGTGATGAAGGTAACATCTTTGGAGATATCTCGAAAAGTTATGCGAAATGGACTACTCGAATGCGTCATTCGGATATTGAACGAAGAAGAAATCATCGGATTAGTATGAAAGGTAAAATTATCATTTTGCGAGCAAAGGCTATTAAAGCAACCAAGATATCTTCTTTGGTCACCGTGTGGCTACCCATATCGAATCAAATGGGTGCCTCGGAAATTCTGTTTTGGTCTTATACCTAAGCTCATTTGAAGAGAGATCATTATTTCTTCTCTTTCTCTCTTTCTATTTATTTTTCTCCTCTTCGTTCTGTTCTTCATCTGCGGATGAATTGAGAAACAAATCGTCAATTCTGAAGTTGAAAAAAGCGAAGAAAGATTAGGAATGGTTGGTGATAGAGGTGTATATGCAAGTAAACAATTCAGCTTCGTAGGAACAGATAAATCAAAGGAAATAAAATTAGGGTTCTGTGATCCTAAATTAATAATTTGATTTGGTGATTGATAGGAAGAAATTAAAGGATTGGTTGGTTGATCTAATGACAGTGGTGGTGTTGGTTCGAGAGGTTGAATTCGGAACCGTAAGAAAATGTAATTTAAATAAATTAAATTTGGGTACCTAGGTTGATTCTATTTGTGTGAAATTTGTTTACGTGGTGGTTGACTTGTGATGGGTTTTCTATTATAAGAGTTATGAGATGTGAATTAGCGGATGATTTGCAAGTTTTAGTAAAGATTTGAGAAAATAGGGTTTTTTTTCTTCCCTGAATTAGAATTAAGGGTTCTTGGTATGATTGAACACTTTACAAGAATTAGAGGAGATGAATTGATGGTGAATGAATCTAAAGCAGATATAAGAATTATGTGAATTAGTATCTGTGATTAGGGTTTACTGTTAATTTAAGTTACAGGAAGAGAAGTTAGAATTCAGTGAATCAAACTGGGATTTGCAAATTAAGGTTTATTTGATGTAGAAATGGGTCTGTAGTGATGTTGAGATGGATTCATGAGATTGGAAATCTCAGTAGGAAGAAGTAGATAAAAACCAAGATGAAGAATATAATGTAAAACATTTCACAGGGAAGAGCCGATGGAGCTACAGAATCTTGAGCTGAGAAGGAGGCGTAGCTATAGCCGAAGTTGAAGTGGCAGTGTCGATGAAACTGCAAAAGGTTAAAGTGAATTGATGGATTTTGTAAGAATGAGTATGGTATCAGTTGAAGTTGCAGGTGAGATGAATTGCAGTTAGGAAGGAGAGTTAATATTGACACACTAAGATGTTGGTATGTATATAGTGGTTTTAGTTGTGAAAGAGCGGGGGTCTAACAACCACACCCAATATTTCGTTTAGGCAATCTGTATGGACTAACTCCAATATAATTCCAAGAGAATCAACTAGACAGTCAGACTCAATCAAGAAAAATATATCCAAGAGTTATATCTCTGTTTCTCAATGTAATCAGCAAATCAAACGATATAAATCCGTGAGCCCGATTATTATGAGAAACAACTTGAACGGTAGCAAAGACCAATGTTCAAGTGTCAATCAATTTCAATCAACAACCAAATATTGGATTTACCAATTGATTGAACTTCGCACAACCTGTGATATTTCAATTATATAAACAAATATAATGCGAAAAATAAATAACACAGACACCAGAAGTTTTGTTAACGAGGAAACCACAAATGCAGAAAACCCCCGGGACTAGTCCAGATTTAAACACCACACTGTATTAAGCCGCTACAGACTCTAGCCTACTACAAGTTAACTTCGGATTTGAATGTAGTTAAGCCCTAACCAATCTCACGCTGATTAAGGTACAGTCGCTTTCCTTAAGCCTATGAATCCCAGCAGGACTCTATGCACTTGATTCTCTTAGCTGATCTCACCCACAAATAAGAGTTGCTACGACCCATAGTCGAAGACTTGATAAACAAATCTGTCTCACACAGAAAAGTCTATTGAATAGATAAATCTATCTCCCACAGAAATACCTATGAAGTTTTTGTTCTTTATTTTGATAAATCAAGGTGAACAAGAACCAATTGATACACCGGTCTTATATTCCCGAAAAACAGCTTAGTAATATCAATCACCTAACAATAACTTAACTATATATGGTAGTAGTACAAGTTATTGTGGAATCACAAAGAATGATACGAAGAGCTTTGTGATTACTTTTAATATCTTACCTATCGGAGATAAATCTCGAGCAAATCTTAGAGAAGATAGTACTCAATACGATAGAACAAAGTAAGATCAGAACATGCAACTACAGAGAAAATAGTTGGGTCTGGCTTCAGAATCCCAATGAAGTCTTTAAGTCGTTAACCTATATTGGTATTAGGAAAAACCTAGGTTAAAGGAGAATCGACTCTAGTCGCTACTAGTATCACACAGGAGGTGTGGGGATTAGGTTTTCCAGTTGCTAGAGTTCTCCCTTATATAGTCTTCAAATCAGGGTTTGATAACTTTGGAACAAAGCAATCAATATTCACCGTTAGATGAATCCTTATTTAAGATTCAAGCTAATATCTTTCCACCGTTAGATGGTCTTAGCTTGTTACACACAAATGAAATGTACTTTCATTTAGATATGGGTAACCGTACCTAAACGTGTATATTGAGTTGGCTCAATAACAGTTAACCGAAGTTAGCCATATGAACACTTTTCTGTTAACCATGTTCATCTTAACACTTCTAGATCAATTGATAATCAAATGAATCTAATTGTGTTACTCATAGAGTTGTTCAATTGTTTATATTCTCATAGAAGTATACAAGACACAATTGATGCAAAATCGGATTGATTCAAAAGAATCGATTCATGAACATTTTAGCCACGGTTTGCAAAGATTGCATTCCTTAATTTATAAATATATTTGTTCATGAGTATGAAATCATACTTAACCGATTTAAGAACTTGAACCACTTAAGTTTGCAAACGGGTACGCGAACTGAAGTTCCGGACATTGGTCACAAGCCGACAGTTTGCAAAAGGGTACGCAAACTTTAGCTCCGGACCGAACTCAGTTGAAACTGTTTGCGAACGGGTACGCAAACTTGGTTCCCGAACTTCAACAGTTAAATCAGTTTTCAAACGGGTATGCAAACTTAAGTACCCCTACTTAAACAGTTGAATAAGTTTGCGAACGGGTATGCAAACTTCCGGTCCCGAATTCCGTCAAAACAGTTCGTACACTAAGTACACAAACCGTAATGTATCCAGACATGGGTTTTAGCTCTTAACTCCCCTTTCAATCATTGAAACATTCTTAGAAGACGACAATAGTTGTCTTACACAAACCATTAGCTTATAAGCAATTTTCAAGTGATCGAATGATCAATACGAAAAATTCCAAGTCTACATCAAATGACTGTCTCACACAAATCATGTAAGATGTTACTAGGTGATTTTCACATGATCATCTTTTGACTTTCGTCAAGAATAATGATGAACGTAGTTAAAGCAAAAAGCTTTTCAACACATATTTCGAGAAAGATATAAGCGAGTTAAACTCAGCTCGAAATATCAAATGTGTATAATGTAAAGTCTATATAGCTATACGACTTTTGTCTCAATAGGAGATAGGATAGAATAAACTTGAGAGTGATAGATGAGTTCAAGTCTCCATATACATTTTGTTGATGAAATTCCACAAGCTCCCCTTATTAGTTCTTCATCTTCAATCGATGAACGTCGTGAAGTCTAAAGCTCAACTACACATTCTATCATAATCCGAGACATAGCTTTAAGTATACTAGAAATCAAGACTTATAGTTTTTACAACTAAACTTGACAAACAAGCTTGAGATAGCAACGCTTGTGAGTTCGACCGAGCAGTGCTCTAACAATCTCCCCCTTTGTCAATTTTAGTGACAAAACTATCAATACATATGGATTACAAAATAAATAAACTTTGTAGCTTCTCATCAAAATGCTTGATTTCCTTGGTTCTTCAACATTCCTTTAACTCTTCGTCACTCCAAGTACTCCAGTGATTCTGAACGTGTTCAACTCAGCATCATAGTTGTTGAAGATCCGTAGCCATAACAATAAGAAAACAGATGTTCTCAATTATTGTTATACAGTTTTATAGTATTATTACGCAACATCAAAGTTCAATTGTATCACAACTTTTACAATAATAATACGGTGATATGTATCAGTCCCTCTTAGTTAATACTTCATCTCACAATGAAAACCACTCCCCCTTACATAATGATCCGTAAACCATATGTATATGTAGTGTGAACTACAAAATAATTCTCCCCCTTTTTGTCAATATAAATTGGCAAATGTACGAAAACTAGCGGGATCATAATGAAATTCTCAAAGAGATACTTCATGACTAAAAGAGAACATATCAACTTTGTTTCGATGATTTCACATAGTCGAAACTTAGTGTATTCATCAAGGAGTTTATAAAGATACAAGATAACTCCTGCAATATTCCACAGCCGCACTCCCCACAAAGATTTGGAAATTAAGCACAAGTTTAATTAAGAACTCTCCCCCATAATATGTCATTCCCGAAAGAACAACAAGAGCGACTTTACTTTTACAATAAAAGAAGGATTTCTTTGGACATTAACAAATTACACGAGACATGAATTTATATCCAGAAAACTCAATTAAATTAACCACAAGGAACCTTAATGATTAATTTAATCGGAAATGATCAACATAAGAAAACTTACGGAGCCATATAGTACTTTCACATAGAAGTTGATCATGGAAAGATCAATACTGCGGAATATTCAAAGATTCATTCTATTTTTCATCAAAATTTGCATAATGATACCATAGACTTAATCTTTGACATATAAATCAAAAGTTCATTCTATTTTCCATCAATATTTGCATAATGACATAATAAACTTAACTGTTGACATATATTCAACTAAACTTCTTATGGATTTAACACATTTAGCAGTTTAATTGAAAGATAAAATCATTCAAGGCTAAAATACCATTAAATTCATTACAACCATTAAGAATAACAGTTTAACAAGTTCGACATAAGAAGTTCAACAGAAAGTACCAAAAGCAACCAACACAAACAAAACATATTTAACCAACCATCGTATAATAATCCCTATCAATTTCATCGAACTTTTCAATCAGTTTTGGATAAGCTTCCTTGGCATAATCCAATTGCTCTCCTAAGCATTCAACTTCTTGCTGAAGACGGATGATTTCTGGGTTTGAGGCTGTTAAAGCTCCTGTTGATGTTCTGGCTGAAGTTATCTTCATCTTTTTGATGCTTGCATAGGTTAAGACTTTTGGTCTACCAATATCGGTTCCAAAAGCAACAATGCCGAATTGACTGCAAATCCTTGAAATAAGACAAGGAAAGCCTGGAGTCTTCTTAGAAGTCTGCTTTACACTTATCATCTAATGAATGATAAGACTACAGAAATCAATGTCTCTCTTTTCAACAATGTAACAGACCAATTCAGCAAGAAACCTGGTCCATATCATTTTTTCAAATGTGTTCGGCATCATGTTAGCCAAAACCAGTTTTCCGGCAACTTTGAGAAACAACTCAGCATCATGAACATCAATCTTGCCATCTTTCCAGGAGACGTCTTTATTAAGAAGACAATTAGATAGCAAGTTTAGAGACAACCTTTCATGCTCAATAGGTGGGAATTGGAAGTTTCCAACCCGGGTCAAGTTCAAGAGCCCAACAATAACTTGACGATATACCACAAAGATTTCATTCCCCATAATAGTCTTAAAAGTGCAGTTGACCAAGTCTGGTTCATGTAAGTTTGCAAAAAATTGGGTAGTCATTTCAACATGAGCAGTTCCCATGGGTTGATGAATTATGCCCCGATCAAAACCTTTAAAAAACCTAGAGAGATGTTCTACACTAATTTTTAAAGCATCATAATATCTCTCCATGATAGGCAGTTTCTTGCTATATTCTAAATAAAGGTCATGAGCCTCTTTGCTAACAAACCTAGTTCTCAAACTTGAATTATAATAAGTTTCACCACTAGTATTAGCACCCGAACTCTCACCACGATTCAACCTATTCCTAGGAGCCATTGAAATCAAAGAGAAACCTTAAAAAAGCGATGAAGAACTTACCGGGTACGCGTACTGTTGATGATGGTGAAGCTCCGAAGCTAAAAAGAATACGAAACAAGAACAAACCTGTGGAATAGATTTTTTGTGTGAATCCAACGATACCAAGAACGCTCAAAAGGATTGAGAACAGAGGCTATGGTGATTAAGGGTTTATGAACTCTTGGGTTCCTTTTTCGTACTCGAAATGTAGAGAAGAAGAGGTGAAGCGAACGAAGAGAGTTCTTCCTCTTTTTATGTGTCAAACGGTGGTACATGAACCGGCTAAGATCTTTCTAAAACGCGGTTCAAGCACGTAATGGTTATGAGAAATTTGGAGCAAAACTCAACAAATCTCCCATGAGCAATTCTTTGTGAGCTCATAAGAAAAAAACAACCTTGCACAACATGACACCAAGAGAGAGTTTCTTTCCAACTACTCTTGTATCTTACAGTATTGAGAGACACCCATAGGTCTGTTTTTACAAGTTTTTCAAAGAACTTTAAAAGAACACATGAGAAATTGTGTTCCTGATTTCTTAGTTTACAACTTATAAAAAAAAGTCTCCGCCGATAATTTTTAGCACTGCATAGGGAAACTCTTTTGATGAAAAGATACATCCTGACTTTTTCATAAAAGGAAGCAATACCATTATCGTGAGAAGGTGTATCAGGATTTGACTGATGAAATGAGTCATGTTCTGGGATGAAACAAACTGGTAGATGAGGTTTAAATTCTTCTTGTATTATATCCAGTTTGTTACAACTTTTTGGATACAAAATGAAGTGTTACCCTCACAAATAAGTAAATCAATATCAACCTCAACATGAAGATTATTCATCATAACTTGATTTAGTTTATCAAGAGAGTCTTGTTCTTTCTGGAGACATGACTCAACATCAAGAGATAAAACTTTCAAGTTTCTCCTCAATCCCTGAGAACACTTCAAAGGATTTTAAACCTGGTGGAGGTTTAGATAGAATTTCTTCTACAGATTTTATTAAATCAGTCATGGAAGAAAAATCATAAATCACTGGATCTGGTGGTACGTTTAAAGAGATAACACTTCTGTCCATAGAGTCATATTGCTACAAACACATACTTATGAGGTCTTAAACGTGTTTGCCTGCTCTGATACTAATTGAAAAGGCGAGGGTCTAACAACCATACCCAATATTTCGTTTAGGCAATCTATATTGAGTTACTCCAATATAATTCCAAGAGAATCAACTAGACAGTAAGACTCAATCAAGGAAAATATATCCAAGAGTTATATCTCTGTTTCTCAATGTAATCAGCAAATCAAACAGATAGAAATCCGTGAGCCTGATTATTATGAGAAAAAACTTGAACGGTACTAAAGACCAATGTTCAAGTGTCAATCAATTTCAATCAACAACCAAAGGTTGGATTTACCAATTGATTGAACTACGCACAACCTGTGATATTTTAATTATATAAACAAATATAATGCGGAAAAGAAATAACATAGACACCATAAGTTTTGTTAACGAGGAAACCGCAAATACAGAAAAACGCCGTAACCTAGTCCATATTTGAATACCACACTGTATTAAGCCGTTACAGACTCTAGCCTACTACAAGTTAACTTCGGACTGGAATGTAGTTGAGCCCTAACCAATTTCACACTGATTAAGGTACATTCGCGTTCCTTACGCCTCTTAATCCCAGCAGGACTCTATGCAATTGATTCCCTTAGCTGATCTCACCCACAGATAAGAGTTGCTACGACCCAAAGTCGAAGACATGATAAACAAATCTGTCTCACACAGAAAAGTCTATTGAATAGATAAATCTGTCTCCCATAGAAATACCTACGAAGTTTTTGTTCCGTCTTTTGATAAATCAAGGTGAACAAGAACCAATTGATACACCGGTCTTATATTCCCGAAGAACATCCTAGTAATATAAATCACCTCACAATAACTTAACTATATGGTAGTGGAACAAGTTATTACGGAATCACAAAGAATGAGATGAAGAGCTTTGTGATTAGTTTTTATATCATACCTATCGGAAATAAATCTCGAGCAAATCTTAAAGAAGATAGTACTTAATACGATATAACAAAGTAAGATCAGAACACGCAACTATAGAGAAAATAGTTGGGCCTGGCTTCAGAATCCCAATGAAGTCTTTAAGTTGTTAACCTATAATGGTTTTAGGCAAAACCTAGGTTAAAGGAGAATCGAATCTAGTCGCAACTAGTATCACACATGAGGTGTGGGGATTAGGTTTCCCAGTTGCTAGAGTTCTCCCTTATATAGTCTTCAAATCAGGATCTGATAACTTTGGAACAAAGAAATCATTATTCACCGTTAGATGAAACCTGATTTAAGATTAAAGATAATATCTTTCCACCGTTAGATGGTCTTAGCTTGTTACACACAAATGAAATGTACTTTCATTTAGATATGGGTAACCGTACCTAAACGTGTATATTGAGTTGTCTCAATAACAGTTAACCGAAGTTAGCCATATGAACACTTTTCTCTTAACCATGTTCATCTTAACACTTCTAGATCAATTGATAATCCAATGAATCTAATTGTGTTACTCATAGAGTTATTCAATTGTTTATATTCTCATAGAAGTATACAAGACACAATTGATGCAAAATCGGATTTATTCAAAAGAATCAGTTCATGAACATTTTAGCCACGGTTTGTAAAGATTGCATTCCTTAATTTATAAATGTATTTGTTCATGAGTATGAAATCATACTTAACCTATTTAAGAACTTGAACCACTTAATTTTGCAAACGGGTACGCGAACTTTAGTTCCGGATATTGGTCACAAGCCGACAGTTTGCAAACAGGTACGCAAACTTTAGCTCCAGACCGAACTCAGTTGAAACCGTTTGCGAATGGGTACGCAAACTTGGTTACCGGACTTCAACAGTTAAATCAGTTTGTGAACGGGTATGCAAACTTTCGGTCATGAATTTCGTCAAAACAGCTCGTACACTAAGTACACAAACCGTAATGTATCCATACATGGGTTTTAGCTCTTAACTGCCATTTGAATCATTGAAACATTCTTTGAAGATTAAAATAACTTTCTCACACAAACTATTAGCTTATAAGCAATTTTCAAGTGATCGAATGATCAATACGAAACATTCCAAGTCTACATCAAATGACTGTCTCACACAAATCATGTAAGATGTTTCCAGGTGATTTTCACATGATCATCTTTTGACTTTCGTCAAGAATAATGATAAACGTAGTTAAAGAAAAAAGCTTTCCAACACATATTTCAAGAAAGATATAAGCAAGTTAAACTCAGCTCGAAATATCAAATGTGTATAATGTAAAGTCTATATAGCCATACGACTTTTGTCTCAATAGGAGATAGAATAGAATAAACTTCTAAGTGATAGATGAGTTCAAGTCTCCACATACCTTTTATTGATGAAGTTACAGAAGCTCCCCTTAGTAGTTCTTCGTCTTCAATCGATGAACTCCGTGAATTCTAAAGCTTAACTACACATTCTATCCTAATCCGAGACATAGCTATAAGTAGACTAGAAATCAAGACTTATAGGTTTGACAACTAAACTTGACAAACAAGCTTGAGATAGCAACACTTGCGAGTTCGACCGATCCGTGCTATTACAAGTTGTAAATCATTGGTGGTGTTGCTATTGAACTAGTAGAAATATTTTCAAATTGAATGAGGTATGAAGATTGTTATGATGAGTTTGTTCGGGATGTAATGAGGGAGATATTACGGAGTTAAGTTCCTGGTATATTATAGATGATTGTTAGGTTAAATTGTTCTTCCCAGGGAAGATATTCTAGAGTTATATAATTGTTACAGGGTTTTGAATATAATAATGGAAATGAATAGATGGTACTGTGGATTTTGGTTGAAGTTGTAGCTAATTGAGCTCGTGGCAGCTTAGGTTAGGTGTCTAGTATTGCTTGAGTTAAAGCTTAGATGAATGCATTAGAAAATGTATGAAATGTTGATGATGGAATGAGATGAAGAAATGGTAGTGGTGATAAAGGTGCAGTTTTGAATGTAAGTGGTATTGAATTGGAGATTATTTTGTTAAGGTGAAGTCGATGGTTGTGATCAAAGGGTGTTGAAATGGTTGAATATTTCCGAGAAAAGAGGATATGGTTGATATATATGTTGAGCATGCAATCATGATGGTAATTACACGTTCAATATGATGTCGATTACCGGGGATAGGGAATTATAGATTGGGAAGCTTAAAGTTAAAGTGGTTTGCCTTCAAAACAGGCGGGAACTCTTGTAACCTTCTTGTGATCATTAAGCTTTCTTTAAATTGCGAAAATGATGTATCTTTGTTTATTTGTGAATATGTTTGTGTGTATTGATTGGGTATGTTGCTTATATATGCATTGCCTTGTCTCACCGCGAGGAGTGCCTGAGTTCCCCATAGATCCTCGCTAAGCGTTTTTAGGTGGGAAAGCCACACAATATTATATAGGTATTGTAAGGCACACAATAATATTTTGATTAGTCATGGGACAATATTCATAATAGTATTTTCCGTGTCAGTATTAGTATATCTATTTTATGCAACTTATATGAGTAATTAATCCAATACCTTCGGGTGTATACTCATATATTATCTGGGGTGATTGGTCGTTTGCATATTATGCTTGATTGTTCAGTCTTAGTAGTATGACTGGGTTACTATGATCTTGACTTAGGAGGAAATTCTAGGTTCCTGGTCGGATTTGACCCATTGGGAACCTGTTGTGCGGGGTCAGGTCATAGTAATGAAAATCTTCTTATATTCTAGACTTGGATGGTGGCATCAGAATTTATGAGGACGAAAATGTCGTATGACACTTGGATTCATGCTATCATTAAGACTGGAGTTATTCCTAACATCTTCTTCTCCATTGAGTGAGACAAGGTTGGGATAACATATGTTTAGGTTACTCTGAGTCATTTATGTAGATCCATCTGGTGATGGATCTTTCATAGATATTGTTTGTGGACATAATATCTGGGAAGGTGAGTTGGAGTAGTCTTATGCTTTGTGTTGTGTGTAAAAGATGTTCTACCATTGCTCTAGTAGAATTGTTATGCAAGTTAGTGATTACTGGAATGTCATAAAGGTATCCACTAATCCCTTTTTTGGATGATGTGCTCACTCGTTCCCGCTTCAGTTTTTCAGTTATCAGAAGAGATGTTGCATGTAAATATATTCTTTTTTTATCTTAAAGATTTAAAGATCTTACGAAACATATGAATCGTTTAAGGTCTATACATATTTTTGTAATCACAAACACATAATTTAATTTATATAATATGAGAGATATTTATTTATAATTGCTCGAGTGTTGGGTTTGGTTTCGGATTAAGTTTTGTATCAGAGTTCTTATTTGAAGTTAAAGTGTATAATTTAGATCCTTAATGCCTCATTATGTAGTCGATCTCTTAGATAAATAAGTAGTTTAATTTTGGGTCGTTACAAAGTTGGTATCAGAGCTCACTAGTAGATCTTACATGGGAAACAATAGATAATAGTTAGTATCATACACTGAACTAGATTAGTTTGGAACCGAGTTTGGTTGTGAGATAAATTTTAATCACTAAAAGCTATCAAGAAACAAAAGATTTATTTGATTGATTGATTTGTTTACTTGTAGTATGGGCGGCATAGTTATGAAGAAAAAGTTATAAGTTAGATCAATTACAATATAATTTAGAAGCTGAAAGAGAATCAAATAACAATCAAATTAAAATTATGAACACATAGTCGACCCAATACTGAAGAAATAGCAAGGTTAGTAATTCTGTTAGATCTTGAATACATTTAGAAACTAATTGAGTACATTTACATGTACGCAGAGCCATTAATACCTATTGAAATATAAATTCGTGTGGAGAACTTAAATTTACCTATCTGAGGAAATATAAATTAGTGTAGTTGAATCTAGAGCCAAAAATTATAGACGTTGATAAATTCGTAGAGTCCATCTTAGTAAAATGTAGTAACAAACAATAAGGTAGACAAAATGAAATCCTAAGTTTTGATTTTAGTGGATAATATAATTATCCATATTCGTATTTTACTAAATTAACTTCTGTTACCGATATACACTTCATTTGCAAAAGGAAGTTAGTTCTTGTTATAACTTGTTCTCTCGACCAATTTAATCTCTTATATAAATATTAGCAAGTTGTGATTTTTCAATAAATGATTTTTCAATTTGGGCTTGCTAAAAGTTTAACGAAAGAACTAAGGAATATGTAGTTAATACCACTACATCTAAATACAATTAGAAGTCGTTTAAGTACACATAGTGAACTAAAGAAAATCGATGAAAAAACAAACATTGATAAATCCATTTAGAGATTTGAGTCAAATATTCAATAATATTAACGTACAAAAGATAGAGTAAATATAGAAAACAGTTAATGCTATAAATATAGATAATTATACCTTGAGGTACTAATAAAAATATTCTTAGATAGTAAGAAGTAGGTATTTTCAGTAATATTAAGAATTAATTAGTAAAGACCTAATTTAATCTTGAAAATAGTTTGAGTACATATAGTAAGCATAAATATCCACGTTTATAGAGCCAAGTAATTCTTGAGTTAAGAATATATATAGTGGATTAATTAGGTTGTCACTATACGTAATAATAACGATAATAAAAATAGAAAAAGAATAATTACTTCTAGTTATCCGTTTATTATGCAATGAAGCCAATAAACCTATTAAATTACTCGATCACAATAGATAACTAAATAAATGAATAGTAATAGTAATAGAATTATAAATCACATTAATAATGAAATTTTAAGATTTATTAGTTATACCATAATTTTATGGCAAATTAAATTTTTTTATTAGAAATTGAATTAAATATTAAATACTCGACAAAAGCTAGTATAGCTAGGTAAAAAAAAAAAAATTAGTGTCATGCCAATTTGTTCAAAAAAGAATCTGTACCTTAGATGATTATTAATAAATTGGTTCATAATGAGAATTGACGGAACCGCAGTTAAATATTTAACAAAATATAGGATACATGAGTTCCACAGTAATATCTAAAACTCATTATATTAATTCTTAAATATTCAAATTCATCTATGATGGATTTAAATTTTGTACGTTTGTAAGAATGAGCAATACTTGCACTTAGATGAGAAGAAGTTTTTGCTATAAGGTGGCGAGTTTTGAAAACCGGGAAGACGTTCTTGATTTTCGAGGACGGAAATATTATAAGGTGGGGAGAATGTAAAGACCCGCAAGCACGTCAACTTTATTATACCGGTCAAGAGACTATTCAGCCGCTAGTGACTCGAATAACCAAATATAAATAGTAATTACTAGAATTTAATAAAACCATATTCTGGTGATGAAAGTAACATCATTGGATAGATCTCTAAAATTAATGCAAAATGGACTACTCGAACGCGTCATTCGGATAATGAAAGAAGAAGAAATCATCTAATTAGTATGATGGGTAAAATTATAATTCGCAAGCAAATGCTATTAAGGCAACCACAATATTTCTCTAGGTACCATATTGCTGCCAATATCTAATCGAATGGGTGCCTCAGAAATTCATTTTTGGTCTTATACCTAAACTCATTCGAAAAGAGGTCATTATCTCTTCTCTTTTTGTTTCTTTTTATCCTCTTCGTTCTGTTCTGAAATGACGAGGGTACCCCAAGTACACACAATCTTTTCGTTTGATCACAACCTATTCAAGACCCACCGTGTATAAACCTCTTTAAGCAACAATCACTAAAGGAATATTTCAACATGGTGTCCACTTGGAACAGGGTTAGTCCGGACTGGCCTAACAATGTGAGAAATTAAAGCCAAGTGGCGAATCGTAATACACCTTGTGTGATCGTCTATGGATACATGATCGAGACAACACAACAACAAGATATTCAGTTGTATGATCGTCTATGGATACAGGATCGAGAAAATACAACAACAAGATGTTCACTTGATAATAGTTATGATACAAGACCTAATCACTATAGGATCACTATCAAGTTCCTAATTAACGTACAAGTGTATTTACTTTAATAAATATAAACACACCGGAATTTTGTTAACGAGGAAAACTACAATCTTGTAGAAAAACCACGGGACCTAGTCCAGTTTTGAATACTCAATGAATTAAGACGCTACAAAAAGTAAACCTGCAACTTCGTGTAGACGAGACCAAGTAATCTAAATTCCTAGTTATTCAGCTTCAGCCGTATTCTTTTTTTGTTAACATCTAGCAGAACCAAGGTTCTCAATAGACGTTAGAATACTAGATATCCTAGCAGAACAAATGTTCTCTTTAGGACAAGATCTATTTGATCTATCTAGTAGATCTTCTTAATGCTGACAAAAACTTCTGCTACCAATCTTTTAACTGGTAAGACAAGATTCCTTTGGATCGTATTCCAAACAGTAAAGGATCAAAACTGTTTGGTGACCAAACTCACTTTCCAATCACAATATTGAAATATATGATAAAAGCAAAGTTACGAATCTTCTCTTTTTATGATCTGTTACCAGATCCGAAGCTCCTATGTTACGAGATCAAACAAGACAATAACTACCGAAATAATCAATCTTGATTACAAGATTTATTATAAAATCACAAACAACTTGTAAATCTCAACAAGATTGTGTTTATCGAAATAAACAACCTTTTAATTCCAGAAAGTCACACCAAGATCAAAAACAAAATAACAAAGTCTTCAAATCTTTAAAGTCTTCAATCTTCGATTTAATCTTCAAAGTAACAACCTGAAAAAAGAAACTTGATTCCTCTATTTGAAAACGTGGGGGTACCAAAATACACCACCAACTTTTTGTTAGGCAACCTATATGGACTAAACTCGAATACAATTCCGAGAGTTCAACTTAATGAATCTCAATCAGGAATTATATGAAGAGCTTATATCTCTTTCTCTCACAATTAGAATGTTTCCAGAAGCAAGTCTGTGAACCTGATTATGTGTGAGAGTACTTGGACGATTCCAAATATCAATATCCAAGATCCAACAAACAAGGATGGATATATCTACTTTCATTAATTTACGTACAACCTGTGAGATTTTAATTATAAATATAAGCAATATAATGCGAAAAAAATAATAATACAGACAAATTTTGTTAACGAAGAAATCGCAAATGTAGAAAAATCTTGGGACATGGTCCAGATTTGAACACCAAACTGTATTAGGCCGCTATAGACACTAGCCTACTATCATAACTTTGGACTGGAATGTAGTTGAGACCGAATTAAACTGTCACAGCAATTCAGTTACAGTCGCGCTCCTTTCGCCTCTTGAATCCCAGCAGGACTTCGTGCAATTTATTCCCTTAGATTCCGTTCTGATCAAAGATCAAGGTGAGGTAGGAAATCTATTGCAATAGTCAAAATCTTGCAAACCTCAAAAATCCGGTCTTATGACTCCCGAAGAGGAGCCTAGATTATGATTCACCTCACAAGTTAAAACTTGTGGAATCATAAAGTCTGAGACGAAGATACGTTGTGATTTCTATCTATCTTGTTTGTTGGAGCAAGCTCAACAATCAAAACAAGATCAGGATACACGAACTATCAAGATAAAGATAGTTGGACCTGGCTTCACAAATCCCTAGGTAAATTCATTTTAGTTGTTAAACCCTAAAAGGGTTTTAAGGAGAGGATGACTCTAGTTTACAACTAGGACACACAAGAATAGTGTCAGGGATTCAAAAATCTCAGTTGTTTGAGGTTCTCCTTATATAGACTTTCAAGGTCAATGTTGCTTTAGATTTAAGCTAAGGTAGCTTTGGATCCAAGCAATCAATAATCACCGTTAGATGAAAAAATTGATTTTGAGATTAACATAGAAGAATATACTCTCTGGTTAGGATGGACCATAATCAAACCGTGTATAACGACTTGTTCATGAAAGGTTAGCCGAAACTAGCCAATCGAACTATTTGCTTAACCATTTTCATATAACACTTTAAGACTTTTCTTGAGTCAGGCATATGATCAAAAATGTCTAGATAGTATTTTTAGAGAGTTGTTCAAATGGTAATTATCTCATAGAAATAATTCCAATGCATCTGAAAATATTCGACAAGGTAAGTACGTGTACTGTACCTGTTCGTGAATATTTTTGTTATAGTACGTGTACCCTTAAGACAAAAACGAGTTCAGGAACTCACAGATCTTTTATGGTTTGCATATAGGGTATGCGTACTTTTCGGTTTTAAAACCAACAGATCTTTTCCGGTTTGCATACTAGGTATGCGTACCTTTCCTGGTTCACGAGTCACAAACTTTTTGTGGTATGGATACCGGGTATGCATACCAAAAAGTCGCTACCGAACTATAGCTACGCCGGTACGTGTATTGGGTACATGTACTACGGATCAAAACTTATAACAGTTCTCCCAGTATGTGAACTGGTATGTATATTGTCTTGTATCCAGATTAACAGTAATTTTATATCTTTCTAACAATCAATTCAAAACATTCCCGAATAACATCAATGACACATATCACTGTTCCATGCTATTTTCAAATGATTAAATCTTGAATCATAATTTAATTCATGAACAATAAAAAATTTCTTAACCAAATTCATCAAGTATGAATGTTAGAGCATAGCTCGGTTGAACTCACCAAGCGTTGGTATGTCAAGTTTGGTTGTCATATTTTAGTATCAAAACTCATCTAGATTCGCTTGATTAAATACTAGAGTAAACTTCATTTAGGTTAGACTAGAAAGTCTAGGAATGTTGAGACATATAAGTACTACTCCGAAGACCTGAAGAATGTGAAGAAGTAACGACTACAACGACGACATCATCCTTCCACTTCAGGTTAGTAATATTGACTTGATCTTGTTTCCATTCCTAAATGTATCTTTCAACTCGTGCTATATAAAAAACATAACATGCTAAGCTGTATATATTGTACTCTAGTGATGTGACTTGGTCATTGTAGTATGATCAAAGTGTCAAGGATAACATATTATGAAGCATGAACGCATATCTTTTGGAACTTCGTAAGTACGACATCGACATAATCTATTATATATAGTTATTTGATTATGTGTGCATTATATAGGAATGATTTCACCCTAGAAAACAATGTTTTATAACAATTGTTTAAAGGAAGTACATTTATAAACTTGTTTAATAATCGAAAAGAAATCATGATTGGTCTTGTTATTCTTTGAATATCTTTTGGATGACCAATGGAAGATGACTTCGGTAGAACATATCTTAACTTGTTGAGATTTATGGTATAACCGGTCATAGCCTATATAATATAGTTTGTCATAATCGGTTATGAGCTTCATTGTAAATTTAGTTGTAACCAATCACAAGCTAAATTGTTATGCAAGTTGTAACCAACCATAAGTTACTTTGGGAACCAAGGTATAACTGGTCACAAGATGAACTTGGAAGTTAGTTGTAATCGATCATAAGCTACCTTCGGGAAGCAAGGTGTAACCGATCACAAGCTAACTCAGGAAGTAAGGTGTAACTGATCACAAGCTACCTCTGGAAAGCAAGGTGTAATCGGTCACAACCTGGTTTGGGAAACATGGTATAACCGATCACAACTTACATTGTGAGGTTGGTACAACCGATCCCAAGAAGCAAAACCGAGTTTCCAATATTCACAGATCTTTGTAAGTTTTGTGTGAAGCTTGGAATTAGGGTTTGCTAAGAAACTTCAAGATGTCGACATATTTGAACATGTACACAACTCCTATCATTTATTGTTCAAATATATTCCTTGATACTTAAGGTGATCCCTGGTCCGAAAAAGTGAAAAGCATTTAATTATGATTTTCATCATATATGTTTTACTACCAATAATTAAAGCATATCCTCTGGAAAATATTATTAGTTAATGTGCTAGACTAATAATAGAAGTTTTCTATGAGAGTTTTCGGAAATATAGGTTTGGCATTTAAGTGGAAATAGGAAAACCGAATTTAGGTACTTTAATGCATATCTTGAGAATAATTTTGTTTTGGAATTTCTTTGTTTTCCAAACAACCTTGGTCTATAAAATTGAATTTGCATTTGTTGCAAACTATCCTAAGAGCCAGGCAAACTTCATTTCTTGTTGTTTCTGGTGGATCCGTCTATTCGGAGATAAAAGTATCCTAATTAGGTGAAATCTCTTACGACCGCTTGTTTAAAGACTTCTGTGGGATCAAGAAGCTCTACGAGTACCGTTGGTGGAAAACTAGATAATTGCAGTGTTATTAGTTTTCGATTATTGATTTGATTGACTAACGGTTGTTGAAACTTTGATTGCACCTAGTTTTTTTATTCTTGAGAATCTTATCTTCTGATATAATATTCACTCAGACCAGATCAAAGTATCGTTGGGATCTTTAGAACCATCTTTGGATCTAAAGACATCTTATGATAATCCATTGTTAACAGACTCCGTTCTGTGGGTGATTGATCACAAGAGTATTTAAGTGTTGTTGTGCAGGTTTTTGAAGGAAATAAAAGATTTGAAGACTATTGATGGTGGTTTTTAGTATAGGTGGAAAACTGTAAAAGTCTACCTACCTGACCCAACATCAGAAGTAATAGACCTTGATATGTCTATATTCCGCAAGGAATTTGAAGAATATATCAGAATTTGATGAGTACCTATGTCTCTCTTCATATTATATTGAAACTCAAGATCCTAGATGAATTGTTCACTAGTATAGAACCTAATGAGTATTTAATCTCCTAGTTGCATTACCCACTAATGCCGGAGCCTGCCGAGTATTCATTCTATGCTATGTTCCCAAACGAACTCTTGATTTTGACATGACATGACAATTAATGTTCGCTCGCAACTGAGTAACATGAATTTCCCAAAGTGTCAGGATTAAGATATGCATGGAAATACTCAATTAAAGGCACGCAAAGTTATGATGCCCTCTAAAACAAAATTAGCGATTTTGTATGAGCGTACAAAATTCACCAAAATTTGATTGGTTTTGCGACAACCCGCAAAATTCAGTCCTTTAATCTAGTTTTATCAATTTGCAAAAATTAGGTTTTTGGCGCCCTGCGCAATATATCGAACCCTATTGGTCGAGACCAAACCTAGGTAAGCTAGGCAATTAATCCGCCATGGTCTAGTAGGAGCAAAGTCCTACCAAAAATTATAAAACAAGAAATAAAAGAGGAGCTGCGGTAAATAGGAGCAGCAACAAGAGGAGGAGTGGCCGCGCCACATGGCAGACCAGTTCGCCCTAGCAGGCACCACCTGAAGCCGGATGGCCACGCTCCATGTTGCCCTTGCCGGCCCCTTTTTCCCATTGACCAATAAGGTCGCTCTAAATGCACCACATGCACTTGGAATGTGGCCGGGTCCATGTCACTTGCCGTCCCCTTTTCCCATTGACCAATAAGGTTGCTCTAAATGCGCCACACGCACTTGGAATGTGGCCGGGCCCATGCCACTTGCCGGCCCCCTTTCCAATCGACCAATCAGGTCGCTTCAAACCCGCCACGTGCATAAAATAAAGCCAAACTGTGCAAACACCTAGTGGACGTCGCGTTCATGGTCGTTCCCACATTATGGCCTTGCCATGATTTCTTTATTTAACGTGGCCACGACAGTGTTTTCCAAAATGCCACCATATCGCGGCCACATAGCCGCACATGCTAATTAGGGTTTTGACTTGCAAAACCATAATTTGGAAGACCACTATGCCGACCCATGCCACCTAAGGCATTAAGTTTTATACGGCAACTAGAGCCAATATTGTTGAGTCATGTTCGGACCTAACGCCAATATGCCAAGATATAGTGGCCGCAGCTACGCCAGGCAGGCGCCAATTACGCCACTATGCCACTGGAAGGCGCCATTCCGCCACTATGCCACTGGCAGGCGCCAACGAGATGTGGCCATAATCAACGGTCACCCTCTTCCATAAGTTATAATCTCGGTCGTCCAACTTCGCCAGCCGAATTGACCGTCCTAGATTAAATCTTGGGTGACCATCCAAAGACTAACTTAATAGCGTCACATGCTATTCTTACGGCAAATATCATGACTTAGCTCGCCACACATGATCACCTACCGCCTAGTTTGCGCGCAATAGTCAGAATAACTAGGTCGTGCACACAAGACCCACTCAGCAATCTGCTGCATATTTTCCACGAAAATACTCGAGACATCAAACATGTCACAAACTGGGGGATGCTCACTGGGTTATTGGTCTGGCGGTTTAAACGTGCGGCGTGCAACACGCCCATTACGAGAAAGTGTCAGGAAAGGGCGGATGGTTAATGAGAAGTAAGTGAGTAGTGGGTGTAAGGCTGACCAGTCTTCCCTCGTGATGGAAACATGATGGTCACAACCTTTTACACGATTCCACTTCTCCACTACTTAACTGTCTCCACTTCCTACGGGATCAGGGGCTCCATCATGACTTGTATAAATAGGTTTTCGACCTATTTTTACAAGGACAAGTGTTATCAACACAAGTATCCAGAAAAACACCAAGAACTGATAGCTTATATTCTGCAAGCCAGTTCCATATTCTGATACAAGTCATAAAATAGCCACACCTTCAGAGTTGACCATTCTGATCTCAACACCTTCTTCGCTTCCCTCCCTAAGATCAACCCTTCTTCTTCACTTTGTGACCGAAGCAAGACTGGAACGACCATTTCTTGGTTTAGGCCAGGATTGTACAGATTGATCTCTCGAATCTAAAGTACTCCAGTGCAGTGCATTTGTTGCGGGTTTAGATTCGTTTCTCGGCGGCACTCCCAAATTTACCAAAACCAGCAGAATCAGATTTTACCCCAAAACAACTGGCGACCACAATGGGAGATTAATCTCTTGGTTGCAAAATCAGTTTCTCAATATTCATTCCAGTTTTCTCAATTTCAAAAGGGTGGATCTTAGATCCAATTCAATCATTAAACTCAATTTATGTTCAACAACCAATTTCAATTCCGGTGTTATGTTCGCTAAGAAGCTTCACAAAAAATGCTTTTTCAAGCAATGCTACTGGAAATGCCTTGGATAGCTGAGCACCAGTAAATCTCCCAGATGAAAGGACCAGAAATCCGTGTGGAGACACAAGAAGACGTGACTACTACTTAGAAGGGCACAATGGTTTCTCTCGAGATCCGGATGGAGCAACCGTCTTTTCTGCAACACCATAAGTGTTATATGGAGCAATCCGGAAACGCCTCAAAGTTATCACTGATACTAATATCACCAGGGTCCACGCCCAGAGAGGTGAAGGGAAGATTCAGATAGCCGTTGTTCCAATATGGAGATAGTCGACAACAAATCTCAACATCAGTGGAGTCCTAGAAAGGCACCTGCAGAGATCACGAAAGCAAAGCAACAATAGGAGAGATTACGCACCCATGGAATCCGGGAGGAGCCACTTCACCAAAAATAAAGAGGAGAAAGAAAAGAAGGAATAAACTCACATACGTGTGTTATATACTCATGGACGTGATCGTCCAAGGTTCGTGCTCATAGCTACCGCTCCTTCCTTCCAAGACCCGTGGCCATAGCCACCATCACTCCTCCCTACCAAGATCCATGACCGTAGCCACCACTCTCCCTGCCAGGTCCGTAGCCACCACTCCTCCCTGTCAAGGATCATGACCGTAGCCACCACTCTCCCTGCCAGGTCCGTAGCCGCCACTCCTCCCTGTCAAGGATCGTGTCCGTAGAAAGCCAAGCACCAGCCGACCTGTTTTGTTTCCACAAAAATGCAGTCTCTTCTGATCACAACTGCTGCCAAGAACCGTTGTTGCTTGTTTGTTGATACCAGCCAGAGCTTCACCATATCAACCACTACGGACAGAGGTAATCTGAACTTATGCATATTTTATTTTCCCATGGAGGAAGTAATAGATTCACCAGTACGGAAGCAAGAAGGTGATATCTTTATTATGGTAAACCCACCGACCATACAAGATAGAACCACGTAAATCGCACTTGGGGACTGAGGCTCAACACGGAACCCCTTCACTGTCAAGAACCTCATCAACTCAGAAGAAACAGTCAACCAATAAACCGTGACAAGGTCACCACTCTTCAAAGATGTAGCGTAAGGATATCGTTACCTCCATGTATGGAAGGCGCCTGACCAACAAGTGGTATTTGCTTCAGCCATTCATAAGCGTTGTTGTCAGTGAAGAATCAAAGAGGAAAGTCGCGCCTCAGCAAACCAGCACGATCAACGCATCTCGTGGCACTACATCCTTTACCACCAACACCAGCGGCGCAGGAAACATTCCCTCTGGCATGACACCTCCTATCACCAGACCAGAGATGATGCTGCCATTCCCAATGTTTCTTTGAGCGTAACACCCCCGATTGTTACCAGAGCTACTGCCACTCCTCATCAGGACGAGAGGATGGAGGAGCCAGAGGAAGCCAACACCCTATTACCATTGTTGATTTAATGGAAAGACAAGAAGTTCTCGCTAAGGCTCAGACAGACATGGCTATAACTAAGAAAGAGGTACTTACTTTCCTCAAGACACTAACGGAGCGGCTACCACAAGAATCACGTCAGGCCCAAATGGAGTCAATAAGGAATACTTTTAATACTCCCGGCGCAAGCACCTCAGCAGGGCGCACCTTTATAGATGAAGAGGATCGTTTTGCTCCTGAACGTTCATTGGAAAGAAATCAGCAATTCAATTTCATCACGCGTGAGGATATTGAATGACTTCTCCAAAATCGAAGCAAAGAAAACCCGGAAAGCTGTGACTAAGACGCCTACATAGCAATAAGAAACTAGAGAGACTGTTCCAACCTTCCCGTTTCCGATTGAAGAGGTAATCGAACTCCTAGAAGAATTGATTCAAGATGACGCCATCAAGCTACCTCCTCTCAGACGTCCACCAACTAAAGAAGAAATGGAAAATCCCAAGTATTTTCGCTACCATAGGTTCGTCAATCACACAACCAGTGACTGCAACAAATTGAAACGCATTTTCAAAGAGAAGGTGGATGCATGCGAACTTCAACTAGGCACTGAAGGAGTTCACAGAGATCCCCTTCCTGTCAGGAGCTGCATGATTTCTGGGGACTCCGCCCACAAAACCGTACAGTCTATAATGGAGCATCTATATGAGATTCTGTATTTATCCAAGACGCAGCGTTAAGATATATTTGCATCCCTCAACCATGTTGTATCAGTCAAGCGACTGTTTCCATCCAGGGAAGCCGCTCCTAAAACCCAACCTCTCCTAGAAAGCAGACCGATAGATGCGACTGGGGACTCCTTACCACCGCTCACTTGAAGGACGTCGAGTTTGACAGCATACTGATTGACACAGCCTCTGACTTCAACATTGTCACCATCAAGACTCTGAGAGCTGCAAGGATTTCAAAACAGGAAGCCGTTCACTACCCAACCATAATCAAAACTCATAAGGAGAGTCCAGATGCCGCTTCAACATTCTCTCTAGAAGCCGCTTCAACATTCTCTCTAGAAGCCGCTTCAACGTTCTCTCCAGAAGCCGCTTCAACGCCTTAGCAAGCCACGCATACCAACCGCATCAAGTCTGCCACATCGCCGACAAAGTCAGATTCGACGTTTCTAGATTTCCAATTTCCTATGGAAGGGTGCATGAGCTGCCAAAAGTTTGGATACAATACAGATCTATCAAATGCGACTCCCGCTCATTGATTAACAAATGACCAATCTAAAAGATTGCCGCCTTCATCAATTCGTCAACCACCTTACCAGCAAATGAAATAGAAGTACATCTTTTAGGAAAAAATAGGCTCAGGATAATTACACTTGGGGACTGCCAACACGGGATGTCTTCATGTCCCTCGACCAGGTTACTTTTGATATCAGCATCATCGCTGTTAAAGCTTTACGAGCCGCAGTAATTCCTCAAAATGAAGCTGTAACACGTGCATCAAACATTCCAAAAGTACGCCGTAGAGATATATTCACATATCCGGCCACGCCATCAGATCTACACTAGTGACTAGACAGAAGTGTAACCGGGGACTGCTCATCGCATCCCATTTCATACAACAGTCCAAGATTCAGAAGATGGTTCAAAGGATGTCGCTTGGAACGAAGTTATTGAAGACTTGATAGCAGCACGTCGGTAACAGAACGCCTCTCAGCTCGTCTACTTCACCCAGCGGCTCCATAAGATTTTAACCATACAAGCATCCACAGCATATCATCATCGCAATCAGAAGGGCAAGGATAAGCTTGTAATCTAAAGAGCCAGAATAGACACAATTTTATTTCGGTCAATGCTCAGGAGTTTAAGGAACATTTTAATTACGGCACAACAGTCCAGGCACCAAATAACTTAAAGTCAAGGACGGATCAACAACGCAGCTACACTCTCCACGATTAGCCATGACATGATCATTGTCGAACATATATTTCATCCATCCCTCTCAGGAGTGCAATGGAGTTTGGTAAATTTTGAAATCCACTAGAGAGGTTAGATACTCATTCTTCTGGAGACAGAACCTTATTACACATTCTGGAGAAGATCGATGGTATTGTTGGCTACATGCGCAAAAGAGAAAAGAGCACCTACCTTGAGTTCTCCTCGTTCGCCTTGCTACTGATTATAACTATTGGAGATTGATTTGTTGCCATTGATTCTTGCTCTTCCACTGCTAACAAAGAACGTCATTCACACCGAGCTAAATGTCCAAGTTTTATCAACTACTCATGGATATTACACTCACAGCTAAAATTCGAAGACAAGATGAACTTACCTTGCCGCTGACGATTGGCACGCTTGTGATGAAGCTGCTGACAGTGACGAAGAGAAGCCGGCTTCTGCGGACGAAAGACCGGAGCCGGACGAGAAACCAAAAATAGAAGAGGGTCGATACCCCTTTTTATACGAACGGAGTTTCTAGAGTTCGAACAGAAGAAGTAATCCTTCTTGCTCCATGAACGGGAATAGATAGATGGGAGCACCGCACTCATACCCCATAACTGAGCTAGCAACACGCTACTATGAAGGCCACTGGCCGCGTGATCCCTCTACTGAAGGCCGATTAGAATTTTCCTGGTAATATCTACCTGCTTTGTCTTTTCAATTTTAATTTCGTCTGTCACCATCTAATGCTTACCCCGCAACAATGTCACTGTTACGTGCTAAGCAGGGGACTTAATGTTTATGGTGGTTTTTAGAATAGGGCGAAAACTGTAAAAGTCTACCTACCTGACCCAGCATCAGAAGTAGTAGACCTTGATATGTCTATATTCCGCAAGGAATTTGAAGAATATATCAGAATCTGATGAGTGCCTATGTCTCTCTTCATATTATATTGAAACTCAAGCTCCTAGAAGAATTGTTCACTAGTATAGAGCCTAATGAGTATTTAAGCTCCTAGTTGCATTACTCACTAATGCCGGAGCCTGCCGAGTATTCATTCTATGCTATGTTCCAATCGAACTCTTGATTTTGACATGACATGACAATTAATGTTCGCTCGCAACTGAGTAACATGAATTTCCCGAAGTGTTAGGATTAAGATATGCATGGAAATACTCAATTAGAGGCACGTAAAGTTATGATGCCCTCTGAAACATAATTAGTGATTTTGTATGAGCGCATAAAATTCACCAAAATTTGATTGGTTTTGCGGAAACCCGCAAAATTCAGTCCTTTAACCTAATTTTATCAATTTGAAAAAATTAGGTTTTTGGCGCCCTGCACAATATCTCAAACCCTATTGGTCGAGACCAAACCTAGGTAAGCTAGGCAATTAATCCGCCATGGACTAGTAGGCGCAAAGTCCTACCAAAAATCAGAAAACAAGAAATAAAAGAGGAGTTGTAGCAAATAGGAGCAACAACAAGAGGAGGCGTGGCCGCACCACATGGACGACCAGTTCGTCCTAGCGGGCACCACCTGAAGCCGGATGGCCACGCTCCATGTTGCCCTTACCGGCCCCTTTACCCCATTGACCAATAAGGTCGCTCTAAATGCGCCACACGCACTTGGAATGTGGTTGGGTCCATGTCACTTTCCGACCCCCTTTCCCATTGACTAATCAGGTCACTCTAAATGCGCCACACGCACTTGGAATGTGGCCGGGCCCATGCTACTTGCCAACCCCCTTTCTAATCGACCAATCATGTCGCTTCAAACCCGCCACGCGCATTAAATAAAGCCAAACTGCGCCAACACCTAGTGGCCGTCGCGTCCATGGTCATTCCCACATTATGGCCTTTCAATGATTTATTTATTTAACGTGGCCACGGCAGTGTTTGCCAAAATGCCACCATATCGCGGCCACATAGCCGCACACGCTAATTAGGGTTTTGACATGCCAACCCCTAATTTTGAAGGCCGCTATGACGACCCATGCCACCTAAGGCATTAAGTTTGATACGGCAACTAGAGCCAATATTGTTGAGTCATGTTCGGACCTAGTGCCAATATGCCAAGATATAGTGGCCGCGGCTACGCCAGGCAGGAGCAAATTGCGCCACTATTCCACTGGCAGGCGCCACTCCGCCACTATTCCACTGGCATGCGCCATTATGCCACTATGCCACTGGCAGGCGCCAACGAGATGTGGCCATAATCAACAGCCACCCTCTTCCATAAGTTACAATCTCAGTCGCCCAACTTCGCCAGCCGAATTGACTGGCCTAAATTAAATCTTAGGTTACTAACCAAAGACTAACTTAATAGCGTCACACGCTTTTTCTTGCGGAAAGTCTCATGACTTAGCTCGCCACACATGATCACCCACCGCCTAGTTTGTGCGCGATTGGTCAGAATAACTAGGTCTTGCACACAAGACCCACTCAACAATCTGCTGCATATTTTCCACGAAAATACTCAAGATATCAAACATGTAACAAACTGGGGGATGCTCACTGGGGTATTGGTCTGGCGGTTTACAGCGTGTGGCGTGCAACACGCCCATTACGAGAAAGTGTCAGGAAAGGGAGGACGGTTTATGAGCAGTAAGTGAGTAGTGGGTGTAAGGCTGACCAGTCTTCCCTCGTGATGGAAACATGATGTTCACCACTTTTTACACGACTCTACTTCTCCACTACTTAACCGTCTCCACTTCCTACGAGATCAGGGGCTTAATCATGACTTGTATAAATAGGTTTTCGACATATTTTGACAAGGACAAGTGTTATCAACACAAGTATCCAGAAAAACATCAAGAACTGATAGCTTACATTTTGCAAGCCAGTTCCATATTCTGATACAAGTCATAAAATAGCCACACCTTCAGAGTTTACCATTCTGATCTCAACACCTTCTTCGCTTCCCTCCCTAAGATCAACCCTTCTCCTTCACTTTGTGACCGAAGCAAGACTGGAATGGCCATTTCTTGGTTTAGGCCAGGATTGTACAAATTGATCTCTCGAATCTAAAGTACTCCCGTGCAGTGCATTTGTTTAGGGTTTAGATTCGTTTCTTGGCGGCACACCCAAATTTACCAAAACCATCAGAATCAGTTTTTACCCCAAAACAAAGACGAAGAAGAATTCTTATTAGTTTTCATATCTTGTGGATTTAGTGCACAAACCTTGATCGACTAGGATCCAAATATAATCAATTTATCTTTGATAGACTTGATTGATTAGTTGCGTGAGGTCGGCAACTCTCTATAGTTTTTCTTTGAGATCTATATCGATTGAGTGCGAGTCTAGAAATTGATTATTTCAATAATCAATATTTATATTGATCTAACTAGACAAAGGAGTTTATTAGATTAAACATAAGAGCCTTTGTCAACGACTCATCAAATATCTTTTAGCGAGATTGATTAGAATGGTTACCAAACAAATTCTTCCTTTGTTGTTTGGAATACGATCTAAAGGACTTGTTATTCACGTGCGTGACTCTAGAAGTCGAAGGCGCATGTATACCGAGGGAACTAAGTAGCTAGGGGTAGTCTGCTTGGTCTCAACTATTCGAAGTTGGTATTAGATTTTGTATAGCGTCTTAATTCTTAGAGTATTCAAAAATAGACTAGGTCTCGGGGTTTTTATGCATTTGCGGTTTCCTGATTAACAAAATCTTTATGTGTCTTTTACTTTGTTTTCCGCATTATAATTGTTACTATAATTAAGTAAAATACACAGTACATTAACTCCGTAATACTTGATATTGATCCTATAGAGTTTCGGTTATTTCCGAACCTATTATCAAGTACACACTTTGTTGTCGTATCGTCTCGATCTTGTATCCATAGTCAATCACACAAGTGATCTTGTTGTTGCATTGTCTCGATCTCGTATCTATAGACGATCACACAAAGTGTGAACCGAATTGTTGTATTGTCTCGACTAAGTCCATAGACGATCACATTCGGTAGAGGACTTATAGGTGGATAATTAAAAGATTGTGGTATATTTGGGTACCCTCGTATTTTCAATGAAAAAATGTTCTTAAGCTTAACTAGTCATATTTCGAGAACGATATTCAAGATAAACTTGACTTGAAATTTCTGTTATGCATGTACTGTCTAATTTAGTCATACGACAATGTCTCATATATAGAAAGGTGAAAACTTGATAAATAGGTGGTTCAATCTTCACTTGCCTTTTGATGTTGAAGTTCTCCAAAGCTCCTTTTGATCTTCGCCTTCAAACGGTACAACGTAATTTTTAGAGCACTGCTCGGTCGAACTCGCAAGCGTTGCTATCTCAAGCTTGTTTGTCAAGTTTAGCTGTCAAAACTATAAGTCTTGATTTCTGGTTTACTTATAGCTATGTCTCGGATTAGAATAAAATGTGTAGTTGAGATTTAGACTTCACAGTGTTCATCTATTGAAGACGAAGAACTACTAAGGGGATCTTATGGAACTTCATCAACAAAAGGTATACGGAGACTTCAACTCATATATCACTCAGAAGTCTATTCTTTTCTATCTTCTATTAAGACAAAAGTCGTATAGCTATATAGACTCTACATTATACGCATTTGATATTTCGAGCTAAGTTTAACTCGCTTATATTTTTCTCGAAATATATGTTGGAAAGCTTTTTGCTTTAACCACGTTCATCATTATTCTTGACGAAAGTCAAAAGATGATCATGTGAAAATCACCTGGTAACATCTTACATGATTTGTGTGAGACAGTCATTTGATATAGGCTCGGAATTTTTCGTATTGATCATTAGATCACTTGAAAATTGTTTATAAGCTAATAGTTTGTGTGAAACAGTTATTGTCGTCTTCTAAGAATGTTTCAATGATTGAAATGGGAGTTAAGAGCTAAAACCCATATCTGGATACATTACGGTTTGTGGACTTAGTGTACGAACTGTTTTGACAGAATTCAAGACCGTAAGTTTTCATACCCATTCGCAAACTGATTTAACTGTTGAAGTACGGGAACCAAGTTTGCGTACCCGTTTGCAAACTGTCGGCTTGTGACCAATGTCCGAAACTTAAGTTCGCGTATCTGTTTGCAAACTTAAGTGGTTTAAGTTCTTAAATCGTTTAAGTATGATTTCATACTCACGAACAAATACATTTATAAACTAAGGAATGCAATCTTTGCAAACCGTGGCTAAAATGTTCATGAACTGATTCTTTTGAATCAATTAGATTTTGCTTCAATTGTGTCTTGTATACTTCTATGAGAATATAAACAATTGAACAACTCTATGAGTAACACAATTAGATTCATTTGATTATCAATTGATCAAGAAGTGTTAATATGAACAAGGTTAAGAGAAAAGTTTTCATATGGCTAACTTCAGTTAACTGTCATTGAGCCAACTCAATATACACGTTTAGGTACGGTTACCCATATCTAAATGAAAGTATATTACATTTGTGTGTAACAAGATAAGGCTATCTAACGGTGGAAAGATATTAGCTTAAATCTTAAATCAGGTTTCATATAACGGTGAATATTGATTGCTTTGTTCCAAAGTTATCAAACCATGATTTTAAGACTATATAAGGAAGAACTCTAGCAACTGGGAAACATAATCCCCACATCTCCTGTGTGATACAAGTTGCGACTAGAGTCGATTCTCCTTTAACCTAGGTTTTTCCTAAAACCATTATAGGTTAACGAATTAAAGACTTTATTGGGATTCTGAAGCCAGACCCAACTATTTTCTATGTAGTTGCGTGTTCTGATCTTACTTTGTTCTATCATATTAAGTACTATCTTCTATAAGATTTGCTAAAGATTTATCTCTGATAGGTAAGATATAAAAAGTAATCACAAAGCTCTTCGTCTCATTCTTTGTGATTCCGCAATAACTTGTTCTACTACCATATAGTTAAGTTATTGTGAGGTGATTGATATTACTAGGATGTTCTTCGGGAATATAAGACCGGTGTATCAATTAGTTCATGTTTACCTTGATTTATCAAAAGACGGAACAAAAACTTCGTAGGTATTTCTGTGGGAGATAGATTTATCTATTCAATAGACTTTTCTGTGTGAGACATATTTGTTTATCAAGTCTTCGACTTTTGGTCGTAGTAACTCTTAGTTGTGGGTGAGATCAGCTAAGGGAATCAAGTGGGTAGAGTCTTGTTGGGATTCAGAGGCGTAAGAAATGCGAGTGTACCTTAATCAGTGTGTGATTGGTTAGGGCTCAACTACATTCCAATCCGAAGTTAACTTGTAGTAGGATAGAGTCTGTAGCGGCTTAATACAGTGTGGTGTTCAAATATAGACTAGGTCCCGGGTTTTTTCTGCATTTGCGGTTTCCTCGTTAACAAAACTTCTGGTGTCTGTGTTATTTCTTTTCCGTATTATATTTTCTATATAATTGAAATATTACAGGTCGTGCGTAGTTCAATCAATTGGTAAATCCAACCTTTGATTGTTGATTGAAATTGATTGACACTTGAACATTGGTCTTTGATACTGTTCAAGTTGTTTCTCATAATAATCAGGCTCTCAGATTTTTATTTGTTTGATTTGCTGATTACATTGAGAAACAGAGATATAACTCTTGGATATATTTTCCTTGATTGAGTCTGAATGTCTAGTTGATTCTCTTGGAATTATATTGGAGTTTGTCCATACAGATTTCCTAAACGAAATACTGGGTGTGGTTGTTAGACCCCCGGTTTTTCAGCAATGATATCCGATTCTCAACTACACACTTCTATCCTAATCCGAGACTTGACTAAATGTAGACTAGAAATCAAGATATAGTTTTGATCAACTAAATTTGACAACAAGCTTGAGATAGAAACACTTGTGAGTTCGACCGAGCAATGCTCTAATAATCTCCCCTTTGTCAATTTTAGTGACAAAACTATTAATACATATGGATCAAAAAATAAAGCTTCAAAACTCCAGAATCCATCATGCTTGATTTCCTTGGTTCTTCAACTCCTTGAATTCTTCGTTACTTCAAGTTTTAATGATTCTGAACGTGTTCAACTCAGCATCGTTGTTGTTGAAGATCCGTAGTGATAAAAACTTTGAAAACATAATTTCTCAATCATCGTTATACAGAAACATAGTATTATTATCTTCTCCAAAGTTCAATTGTATCACAACTTCGAAGCAATACTATGGTGATATATTTCTCCCGTTAATCTATACTTACATCTTTTGCATAATAGGTGAAACCTATAGATGTTGATTCACTCCCCCTTACATAATGATTAGTAAACCATATGTATGTAGTGGGAAACTACTAGTTAATTCTCCCCCTTTCTGTCAATAAAAATTGGCAAAGGTATGAAAATAATGGGATCGTAATGAATTCAAACAAAAGATACTTCATTACTTAAAGGAATTTATATCAAATTTAATTTAGATGATATCACAGAGTATAAAATACTTAGCGCTCATATAGGATATTTAAGATACAAGCATCCGCTTTATAATCCACATCCACTCTCCCCACAAAGATATAGCAATTAAGCACAAGTTCACTTAAGAACTCTCCCCCATTTGATGTCATTCCTAAGAGAACAACATGAGTGACCTTACTTTAATAAAAAATAAGGATTTTGTCGGACATTAACAAATCACTTGGATTTGTATCCTAAACATCGATAAATTAATCTCAACGCCGGTTACGAACAAGGAGAAAATTTTAATCGGTATGACTCAACATAAGAAAATATTACGGAGTTGATAGTGCAGTAATTACACAAAAGTGTGATAACGAGTAGATCAATATTACGAAAAAATTCTCACTAAGTTTGTTCTATTTTGATTTTATAAAACATAATAGATTTAACTTTCGAGCATATATGAAGTATCAGTTCAATTCAAAAAAAGTAAAGGACACATATATCTCATAAGACTTTGCAATACATTAAACCAATGATGATTAAATACTGCAAGTTCATCTTCCAAAAAACTCTAGAATTTAAATAAAATCTAAAAACATGCAAGATGAAAATCATTGGAAATAGCTTGTGTACTCACAATATTTTCCATACCAAACCCTAGTTATCTGTCTTGAACACAATAATAAATTCTCACAAGAAGTTTCATATAGTACATAGACAAAAGAAGCATAATATGAAGGGGTTACTCATTATCTTCATCATCGGAATCACCTATAGAAGCTTGAATCTTATCTATTTCGTTCTTGATGTCGGGAAATTTTGTAGTAAGCACACATAATTGTTTTTGCATACCTTCTACCTTGGAATTGATTATACATACATCGTTGTGAATTTTCTAGAGAAGACTCAAGGTTGTTAGATCACAAGAACCGTCAATGGGTGAAATACATGCCCTTTTCCTTTTGTACTCGTTCGTTCTCATATGTTTGAATGTACTTCCACGAACCAAAATATGAGTTCCAATAGAGTTTCCAATCAGACCAATGGAGAATTTCTCCACATATGTGTTCGATAAGACAAGGTAAACCCAATTTCTTGTTGGATAAGGTCATTGTCGCTATTTGTTGAATAATCCATCCACATATGTCAAGACCTTAAGTACCCATTTCAAGAAAATAAACTAACTATGCAAAGTCACGACTCCAACGAGCATCTTCTACCGTGGAGGGACAAATGTTTGGAATACCAAAATTTCCAAAGACTTTAAAAGCCATGCTGAGATCTTCTATAGGAAAATTTCCATCTTTCTAACCAAAACTTTTCCACAAAGGTAAGAAAAATGGTTTCACAAGACGGCTTTTCTCCCCTTGGTCTAGGAAAAAAAAAATCACCCACAGGGAGATTAGTGATTCCCTAAATTAATTCTCGATCTACTTCAATCTTGTCTCTTCTAATCATGGTCTTAAAACACAACTTCTCAAGATCAATATCAAAAATGTTAACATAAAATACCCTTGTACGTGTGTCAAATCCTTCACCAAAATCATTAAAGATATTGCCAAGATTATATTTATCAAAACAAGATAAATCATCACAACGAATATAACCTTCTTCCAATTTCTTCTCTAGGATAAAATCTCAAGTAGAAATTTTCTTATAGGTCTTATGGCAATCTTCATTAACAAAGATGATTCTAGGTTCATCTTTTTCCTTGTGATTGGGTGCATAGACTTCCTTAGAATTTTTCTTAGGTTTTCCATTTTCACCTTTCATTCTTACCATACTTGCCAAATAAGAGGATAGATCTTACTTGTAGAGCTCTTTGAAGTTCCTCCTTGACAAGATTTCTTGATATTTAAGAAAAGAAGAAAAAAATTGTGAAGAAACAAACTCCAATTCAAGAGGACATCGTACCGGTTCGGTAACTCTAGGCCCAACCTCAATTCCCGTTCGTGAAAAAAGAAGAATAAGGAGGAACGGGAGTACGCGTACTTTTTAACACACCCTAAAGGGATTTTGTCAGTTCGGATGCAGGAACCCATGAGATGGAAGCAAAGATAAAAAAACAAAAAAAATTTATATCATACATGTTCCGATAGGTGTATATAATCATACTAAATTGACATATGATACTTAATAATTGACATTTACGATACTAATATAATAAGATGATTAGTCTTATTCTTATCTCAATGAATCAGTTGTAGAAAACAAGAGTTTCATAGCACAAGAGAAATTGAAATTTATTGGATTAGAAATGCTGTAATTTATTATGACCTTACAACACCATGAAATTGGAGCCAGCTCAACAATATGTGATATTTTACATTGATCATGATTGATTACTAAAATCCTTCCTTTATCCATAGTCAATGTCCAAGATATCAGAACCACAGATACTTGATAGACATGTTACGAAATTTAAAATTAGTACAAACAGAGACAACCTTTACTACTGCTTGCCCCATATCAAGAAATAATTACATGATGCGGTGATGCCAAGATTTTGCTAACAAGCGGTTGGATGAGCATAATGCTCACGAACCATTCTGGCGTAACAGTCTTCCGGTTCTGTTTTGTTAGAGCATAGCTCGGTTGAACCCACCAAGCGTTGGTATGTCAAGTTTGGTTGTCATATTTTAGTGAATCAAAACTCAATTTAAGAGTCGCTTGATTATGTACAAGAGACAACTTCGTATAGGTTATGCTAGAAAGACTAAGATAATGAGACATACAAGTATTACTCGAACACTTGAAGAATATGAAGAAGTAAAGAGCTACATCGACGACATCATCCTTCCTCTTGAGGTTAGTAATATTTTGACTTGAATTGTTTCATTCCCAACGTATCTTTCAAGTCGTGCTATATTGAAAACATAACTGCGAAGCTGTGAGTGATTATACTCTAGTAGACATAGTGTTAAGGAATTACAATACGAAGTATAACGCTTATCTTTTGAACTTCGTATATAAGACTGTTTTGGGGTAAAAACTGATTCTGTTGTTTTTGTAAAATTTGGGTGTGTTGATGAGAAACGAATTCAAACCCTAAATAAATGTACTGCACGGGAGTACTTTTAGATTCGAGAGATCAATCTGTAAGACTCTGGCCTAAACCAAGAAATGGCTATTCCAGATTAATTTAGGGAACAAAGTGAAGGGGAAGGGTTGATCTTAGGGAGGGAAGCGAAGAAGGTGTTTGAGATCAGAATGTTGAATTATGAAGGTGTGGATGTTTTATGACTTGTATAAGAATATGGAACTGGCTAGTAGAACGTAAGCTATCAGTTCTAGGTGTTTTCTGGATACTTGTGTTGATAACACTTGTCATTTTTTGTTGAAATAGGTTGAAATCATATTTATACAAGTCATTGAGCGCACCCCTGATCTCGTAGGAAGTGGAGGCAGTTAAGTAGTGGAGAAGTGGGTTTGTGTAAAAAAGTGGTGATCACCACGTTTCCATTACGAGGGAAAACTGGGAACAGTTTCACCCACTACTCCCATTGTTGTTAACCGTCCATCCTTTCCCGACACTTTCTCATAATGGGCGCGTTGCACGCCGCACGCTGTAAACCGCAAGACCAATAACCCAGTGAGCGTCCCCTAGTTTGTGACACGTTTGATGTCTCGAGTAAATGGGTGAAGTCGTGAGACTCGCCGCCAAAAGCAGCACATAGTGCTTTTAGGTCAAATAATAAAATTATTTGTGAAATTGATATTTATAAAACGTCGCTTATAATCGATGTATATAAAGCATCGCTTTTAAACAAGCAGCTGAAAATAATCGATGTGCACGAAACATCGTTGTTTTAGAGTTCGTTCAAATTAGTCGCGAATTGAACGTCTTAAAAAAGGTAGCGTGACCGGCCACCATTGGGCGATCATTTGAGAACCCTATGGGTGAGCTACCACTTGGTCGATCGCTCCCTGTGGAGGAGGGGTGGCCGATGATCACAGCGTTACCCTGTCGGCCTCCTAAAAATAAATCTAAACCATCTGACTAGGCTAGCGAAGTTGGATGGACGAGATGATTTGCGGCAGTTGTGTACTGCCGTTGGATTATGCAAGCAGCACGACCAGCCACTTTTGGGTGATCGTTCGAAGGCCATATGAGCAATCCATGGCTTGGCCGATCGCTCCTAATAGAAGAGGGGTGGTCGATGATCACAGTGCCACATTGTTGTCCATCTAGAATCCGATCTAAGCTGTTCGACCAAGCTAGCGAAGATGGACGGACACGATCGATTTGCGGCAGTTGCATAACGCCGCTGACTTAATTTTAGGGTTTTAAAAATCGTGCGATCACCCTTCTTTGGGCGAGCGATTCAACACAGGTTTGCCGTGGGCAAGTTGATTGACCAAGAATGTAGTTGGGTCGCTGGTGAACATGCCAGTACCCTTTTGATTATTCGAGGGAAGATCTAGGCCGTACAACGAGGCAAGCCAAGTTGGGCGTTCATGATTTTTTTTTAGACCGACTTTGCCGGTCTTAGCTCGTTTGAGCTCATCTTTCAACAGCGCGATCACCCATGTTAGGGTTAGTGTTCAAAAGCGTTACGGGTAAACTAGATGGAATACGATTGGTCGGGATGTTAGTGGGCCCACCGGTGGTCATCATGATGATCGCCTA
>JAJJMB010003633.1:574976-692825 GCA_023531105.1 Papaver atlanticum
TAGGTTTTAGCTCGTTTGATCTCATCTTTCAACAGCGCGATCACCCATGTTAGGGTTAGCGTTCAAAAGCGTTGCGGGTGTACTAGATGGAATCCGATCAGTCGGGATGTTAGTGGGCCCACCGGTGGTCATCATGATGATCGCCTAGTTCCGCTAAGAGTAGGCTAGGCCCTGTTGAATTGTGTGGCCAAATCGTGTGGCCGCGATTGTTTTTTAAGACTCATATGGACGGTCTAGATTTTCCTTAAGGAATTTAAACGCGTTCGATCGCGCTAACTTTTAATTAAAAAGTGTGTAAACACGCTGATCTCTTTGTCAGAGGGTGGTGTAGCCACTGTAAGTGTTTTCATGCAGGTCTCAATACTGACACTTCGGGAGATTCATGCTACTCCGCTGCGAGTGAACATTAATCGTCATGTCATGCCAATATTGAGAGTGCGGATGGGAACATTGCATAGGAAATACTAGGCAGTTCAATGCATTAGTGAATAATGCAGTAGGTTAAAATTTATAGAATATCTGGGATTGTTGCTTCATGTACCATTCTGGATAAATTTCATATAAATATACTGAGTTGCTCAATACATATTGTAAGTGAAGAGACCTGGGCTCTAGTCACTTTTAAATGGCTTTGTTTCTCTACAGAATGAAAGCATATTAAGCACATGGTTTCACAATTTTATCCCTGAACTAAAAACCACCATCAACATTAAGTCCCCTGCTTAGCACGTAACAATGACATTGTTGCGGGGTAAGCACTAGATAGTGATAGATGAAAATAAAATTCATGAGAAGAGTAAACAGACGTTACCAGTAGATAGAGTCCGGCTTGGCCTTTGAGCATAACATGTTTAATGAAACTTCGAGGCAAGTAGTAATCACCCTTCTAGTATGTTGATGTCAAGAACACTAAAATGATGTATTTAAGTAGTGGAGCCTCGACTGATGAGTGTTAAGGTAGTTGAGCCTTGAATACAAAGATGAGTATTGAGGTGGTGGAGCCGTCAGCACTATGATGTGTTGAGGAAGTGACGCCTGACAACACGAGTGAGTGATGAGGAGATTGCGCGTCTCAACACTAAGATGAAGATGTGTTGAGGAAGTGATGCCTGACAACACAGTAGTGAGTATTGAGGAATTGCTTCATCTCAACACTAAGGTAAGGATATGTTGAGGCAGTATGCCTGACAACACAATAGTGAGTTTTGAGGAATTTGTACGTCTCAACACTAAGAGGAAGGATGTGTTGAGGCAGTATGCCTGGCAACACAGTAGTGCGTGTTGAGGAATTTGCACGTCTCAACACTAAGAGGGATGTGTTGTGGCAGTATGCCTGGAAACACAGTAGTGAGTGTTGATGAATTTGCACGTCTCAATACAAAGAGGAGGATGTGTTGAGGCAGTATGCCTAACAACACAGTAGTGAGTGTTGAGGTATTTGTACGTCTCAACACTAAGAGGAAGGATGTGTTGAGGTAGTATGCCTGACATCGACATAATTGTATGAATGCTATTATGATTATGTGTATGGGTAAAGGTGAAGATTTCATCCTAGGAAACAATGTTTACATTTGTTTAAAGGAAGTACATTCATGAACTTGTTTTATGAATCGAAAGGGAAATCGCTAGGCTTATTGGTCTTTTTATTCATTGCATATCTTTGGATTACCAATATGTGTGAGTTAGTAGAACCGATCATAACTTGGTATGTATCTTGGTAAAACTTGTCACAATGCCTGACTTATGTATCGGTATTACTTTTGTTAGTGTAACCGATCCAAAGTAATCACCTAAGATGGTATGACCGATAGTTGTAATTGGTGTGACCTATCCTAGTAATTGTTGTAACCGATCCTAGTAATTGGTTTGACCTATCACAAAAGAGAAGTAATCGATCCTTGTAATTGGTGTAACCGGTCCTGGTAATTGGTGTAACCGATCCTGGTAACTGGTGTGACCGATCACAAGTAATACCATGAGAATATGGTAACCGGTCCTGGTAATTGATGTGACAAATTTGGTAACTAATGTAACCGGTCCCAGTAACCATATTAAGGTAGAACCGATCCTTGTGTTTGGTAGAACCGTAAACCCATGATTAGTGTGTTGATTTGATCAATCACATAGTTCTTGGAAATCAGATGAACCAGTTCTAAACTTGTTTGGAAATGTGGTATAATCGGTTCCAAGATTGTAAATATGAAAGAGGATTTACAAAGAATTAAGATGTCGACATACTTTGAACATGTTCAGTAACTCTTATCTTTTATTGTTCAAAGATATTCCTTAATAGATAAAGGAGATCCCGGACCGAAATAAGTTGAGAATCTTTTAATTAAGGTTGTTAGTTTTTATATGCTTTTAATTACCAGCAATTAAAATGCATATCTCTGGAAAATAAAAATTGGTAATGTGCATTTACTAATTTGAGATTTTCTAGTAGGATTTCAGTTATTTTTGGACAGAGCATTTCTAGGAATTATGAAAACCGATTTTGGAAATATTGCATATCTTAAGAATATTTCGGTTTTAGAAATTCCTTGGTATCCAAACTTCCTTGGTCTATAAATACCTAAGTTTGTATTTCATGTAAACTATCCTAATAGCCAGCAAAACTACCTTGTTGTGTTGTTACTGGTGGAGCCGTCTATTCGAAGAGGAAAGTACCCTAATTAGGAAAAATCTCTTACGACCGCTCGTTAAAAGATTTCTGTGGGATCAAGAAGCTCTACGAGTACCGTTGGTGGGAAACTAGATAATTGTAGTATTATTAGTTTTCGATTTGATTTGATTGATTAACGGTTGTTGAACTTTGATTGCACCTAGTTTGTTTATTCTTGAGAATCTTCTCTTCTGATATAAGATTTACTCAAACTAGATCGAAGTGTCGATGGGATCTTTAGAACTGTTTGTAGATCTAAAGACGTCTTGTGATAATCCATTGATAACAGACTCCGTTCTGTGCGTGATTGATCACAAGAGATTCAAGTTGTTGTGTGAAGGTGTTTACTGAAGATTTAAGAAGATTTGAAGACGAATAAGATTTATGATTTGGGTTCATAATCTTTGGTGTGCAGATTACTTAATCGGCTGGGATCCGACTATAATCGGTTTATCTTTTGGTATTGATTGATTAGTTGCGTAGATCGACATCAGTATTTAGTATCTTGATAGATCCTATTATTGATTGCAAAATATAAACTCGACTACTAGTTAGTTATTTATTAGATAGATCTAAAACCGACAAAGGAGTTTAATGGATTAAACAGAAGAGCCTTTGTCTAACTCATATCACTGGATTGAATAGAGTTGACACCGAACAGATTTGTTGTTCCTTTACTGTTTGGAATACGAACCAAAGGAATTGTTCCAGTGCGTGCACTTATTGAATGTCGGAAGCGCAGGGATACTGAAGAAACTAGGTGAACTATAGGTTTAGTTGCTTGGTCTCAACTATACGAAGTTGGTTTGATTTTGTATAGCGGCTTAATTCTGAGAGTATTCAATTCTGGACTAGGTCCCGGGGTTTTTCTGCATTTGCGGTTTCCTCGTTAACAAAATCTCGCTGTGTCATTTACTTGCAATTATAATTGTTGTTATTATAATTTTAAGTAAACTACACAAACGTTAACTCCATATTACTTGATAGTGATCCTATAGAGTTTGGTTAAGTCCGAACCTATTATCAAGTAATCACACTTTGATTGTTGTATTGTCTCGATCTCGTATCCATAGACGATCACACAAAGTGTGAATACCGATTCGTTGTATTGTATCGACTCTGTCCATAGACAATCACTTTCGGTAAGAGGACTTATAGGTGGAAAAGTTTTAGATTGAGGTATATTTGGGTACCCTCGTCTTTTCATGTATATTCATCATCAAGGTGATCAAAAGATGATATTACGTAATCATCAGGAGTAGTCAATATTGATGCAGAAGGAGTGCAAGTTTTTTTGACACGCCCAAATTTTCCACACTTATAACAAGTTTTATTAATGTCTGAAAATTGTGAAGACTATTAGAGCATTGCTCGGTCGAACTTGCAAGCGTTGCTATCTCAATCTTGTTTGTCAAGTTTAATTGCCAAAACTATATGTCTTGATTTCTAGTCAACTTATAGCTAAGTCTCGGATTAGGATAGTAAGTGTAGTTGAGCTTTAAACTTCACGGCGTTCATCGAATGAAGATGAAGAACTACTCAAGGGAACTTGTGGAACTTCATCAACAAAAGGTATGTGGAGACTCGAACTTATCTATCACTCAAAAGTCTATCTATTTTATCTCCTATTTTAAGACAAAAGTCGTATTGCTATATAGACTTCAATTATACACCTTTGCTATTTCGAGCCGAGTTTATCTCGCTTATCTATTTCTCGAAATATGTGTTGGTAAGCTTTCGCTTTAGCCAAGTTCATCTTTACTCGTGACGAAAGTCATATTATTTCAATAACTTAAAAATCGCTTTGATGAAAATAATTTGTGGATAACAACTATTTTAACATCCTCAAAGAAAGTTTCAATTATTGAAATGAGAGTCTAGAACAAGTAACCATGTTTGGATATAAACATAGTGTGTTCTCACATTTGTGTAAAAGTCCAAAACCAGGAACCTAAAGTATGCGTATCCGTACGCGTACTAACAGTTGTTGGAAATACGGGTACTGGCGGAAGTTTCACGTCCGTGAATTTCTGCTGGAGTTTGAAGTAAAAAACAAACTCAATCCGGGTACTTAAGTATACGTACCCGTTTGCATACTTAAGGAGGTTACTTTCTAAAATCGGTTTGTTAATGAACTAAAACATTTATATATTAAGGAATGCAATCTTTGCAAACCGTGGCTATAATGTTAAGGAATTGATTCGAGTGAATCAAAATCGATTTTGCTTCGATTATGTCTTGTATACTTCTATGATATCGAAGCAATTGAACAACTCTCTAACTAGTTCATTTGAGTCATTTGAACTAGTTATGGTAAAGATGAATAAGGTTGATATGAAAGTGCTCATATGGCTAACCATTGGTTAACTATTGTTGAACCGACTAAGTATACACGTTTAGGTACGGTTACTAAAACCTAAATGAAGGTACATTTCGTTTGTGTATAAAAAGCTAAGATCGATCTAACAGTTGAAAGATATTAGCTTGAATCTAATCAGGTTTTCATCTAACGGTGAATATTGAATGCTTTGTTACCAATGTAACTTAGATTGCAAACCCTGATTTGAAATCTATATAAAGGAGAACTCTAGCAACTGGGAAACCTAATCCCCACACCCCCTATGTGATACTAGTTGTATAATCTAGAGTCGATTCTCCTTTAACCTTAGGTTTTTCACGAAAACCTGTAGGTTAACGACTTAAAGACTTCATTGGGATTGTGAAGCCAGGCCCAACAATTTTCTTTGTAGTTGCGTGATCTGATCTTGCTGTTTTCACTCGTGATTGAGTACAATCGTAAGATTGGCTTGAGATTCATATCTCCGATAGGAAAGATTGAAAAATAGTCATAAACACCTTCGTCTCATCGTTTTTGATTCCACAATATCTTGTTTCGTTAATCGATTAAGATTATTGTGAGGTGATTGATAATACTAGGCTGTTCTTCGGGAATATAAGTCCGGGTTATCAATTGGTCCCTGTTCACCTTGATTTATCAAAAGACGGAACAAAACTCGTAGGTATTTCTGTGGGAGACAGATTTATCTATTCCAATAGACTTTTCTGTGTGAGACAGATTTGTTTATCAAGTCTTCGACTTTGGGTCGTAGCAACTCTTAGTTGTGGGTGAGACCATCTAAGGGAATCAAGTGCGTAGTATCCTGCTGGGATACTAGACGTAAGGAGCGCAACTGTACCTTGAATTAGTGTGAGATTGATTAGGGTTCAACTACAGTCCAGACCGAAGTTAGCTTTGTGGTAGGCTAGTGTCTATAGCGTCTTAATACAGTGTGGTGCTCAAATCTGGACTAGGTCCCAGGGTTTTTCTTCATTTTCGGTTTCCTCGTTAACAAAACTTCTGGTGTCTGTGTTATTTCTTTTTCGCATTATATTTTGTTATATAATTGAAATATCACAGGTTGTGCGTTGAATCGATCAATTGGTAAATCCAACCTTTGGTTGTTGATTGATCCTTGAACATTGGTATTTGGTACCGTTCAAGTTATTTCTCTTGTATTCAATCAGGCTCGCAAATTCCTATTTGTTTGATTGCGGATTGAATCGAGAAATTGAGATATAACTATTTGATATACTTTTCTTAAGATTGAGTCTAACTGTCTAGTTGATTCTCTTGAAAGTATATTGGAGTTAGTCCATACAGATTGCTAAGAGAAATATTGGGTGAGGTTGTTGTACCCCGCTTTTTCAATTGGTATAAGAGCAGGCAAAAACGTTTAAGACCTCATAATTCTGTGTTTGTAGCGATCTGACTCTATGGACAGAAGTGTTATCTCAATAAACGTACCACCAGTGTTCGATGGCTCGAATTACTTATGGTGGAAAATTACAATGCGTTCCTTTCTTCAAGCACGTGATTTTCAATCATGGGTTTACGTTGTTAGTTGCTATAATCCTCCGGTTGTTACAATAGGCACTGTAACTGTTCCAAAGGATATTGGTGATTATGATGCTGCCGAGATTCTTGCTGCAAAGCAAAATTCTGACGGATTGAATGCAATCATCCATGCCATTACCCCAGATCTTAAACACCATGTGACTACGTGCACTCGGTCTAAAGATGCTTGGGATATCTTAGAAACCGTATTTGAAGGAAATACCTGTGAAAAAGAAGCTAGGCTTCAAAACCTATGTTCTGATTGGGAAAACCTTCGTATGGAAGATGAAGATTCATTTGATGAGTTTAATCACAAAGTGTCTGAAATTGCTAATGCATCTTTTGCATTGGGTAAGACTATTTCTGAAAAGGACATTGTGATGAAGATTCTCAGATCTCTGCCATCTAGATATGATTCTATGAAACACGCCATCATTGAAGGAAATAACCTTGATGTGCTTTCCAGAAATACTCTGATTGAAAAGTTACAAATTCTTGATCTTGATCAGAATACAGTCAGAACGTCTGCGTTCAATGCTGTGACCAACGCAAGTGAATCTTCTAACTTGTCTTGGGCTGATGAATGTTGTTCCAATCATATTTATTTTGATAAATCTTTGATAACAGAAAAGATCAAAGATTTTGTAAAAAGAATAAAAACATGTGATAAACGTCTCTCTCCAGTTAATGCTTCAGATGGCTCAATACAACCAAAAAAATCTTCCCTAGGTGTCAACATCTTGGATGCTTCTGATGGGTGCAATGAACTTTCAGCTCTTGCAGCAAAAACCTCCACCTACTCAATTTCTGATTCAGAACTTGAGCCTGACACAAAGATTTTTGAATTCTTGAATTGAGAGATTTACCAAGAAAATTTTCAACTAAAGGCTTCGTTGAAGAAACTTGAATCATCGCTCAAAGTGAAAAATCTTGAGATAGATTTTCTTAATGATGAATTCATAAGAACCATATCTCTAAAGGAAAAAGAGATTAATACTCTTAAGAATGACCTGCAAAGGTTGTCTGGAAGTTCTGACAAAATCTCAGCAATGTTATTCGGCCAGAGATCATTTGGGAACACAAATCGTTTAGGATTTAAAAGCAAAACTGTAATCACAAACAACTCTTTTGTTCCAACTGATGTTGGAACAATGGTTGTTGACTGTTGTGATAAACATGAGGCATTTAAACAGAACAAAAAATCTTTATTTATTTGTTCATTTTGTGGAAATGAAAATCATGTTCAAAGCACGTGTTGGAGATTCAAGAGGAACAACAAAAGAATTGCCAAACTTCAAAAGGACATGCAAAGGATGAATCTGACTTTGGATAATCAACAAGGTTTTCCAGAAAACTCCAGTAGTACCAGATTCAGACGAGGTAAGAAATATGTTTATACAACAAACCTTGATAAGCCACTATGTGGTAAAAGATGTGAGCATTCGGCTCACTCCGTCACTGTCTAATATCAGTGACATCCGCATCCTCATCTTTAACTTGAGAAAATGAGGTTTGCATCAAGGATGCTCAAGTTTTGTATTTGTGTAAATTTCTTTCTTTTTTTATTAAGAAAATATTCTCCTAATATTTTAGATAATGGATAATAAACCATTAAAGACTTGTTCAAAGTTCTTTTAGGGTTTGGGTGTCCATAAGTCTATTTATAATCATTTGTAATCAAAGTGTCATTCACCTCTTTTCTCCTAGAAAGTTACAGTTTCATGGCTCCTATAACTAGAGGTACCACAAAAAGGGATGCAATCGAAGCAGTTAATGTGTTTCTGTGTGAAGGAATCACTTCCTCAAGGAAGAAGAAAGCGAGATCTACAAATAATGGAGAAGGTTCTTCCTCTAACTGCCTCTTGTTTGTTTTCCATTTTGATAAAAACTTTAGAGGTATGGTGAAAGATTTCATCAACAAAAGAAATGATTTAAAGTCTCAAATTGTTTCCTCTTTAGAAAACATAACTCACTATGAACAAATGTTGTCTCTAACAAAGAACATCTTGAATGAGCTAAAAAGAGAACTTAGTGAGTTGACTGATATTTCTGAAGATTTAGATGAATTGAACGATCCCATAATCAATGGGTTTTTCAAAAATTTGAAGGAATTCTCTGTAGATGCTCTGAGAAAGCTCAATAATGTCTAGGAAATTTATTATGAGAATTTATTCTTATGTTTTAAGAAGGATAACTAAGGTTTGCAATAGCCATTATTGTGAGTACACATAGCTATTGCCAACGTTTTCATCTTGCAATGTTTTTAGATTTATTTATTTAAATTCTAAAGTTTATTTGGAAGATGATTTTGCAGTATTAATCTTTATGGTTTTATATATTGCAACTTGTTATGGGATATGTGTGTTAGCGTCCGTGAACTATGATTGTCCCATACGTGATCAAAAGTTAAGTTTTTCATATGTCATTATGCAAGTATTGATAAAAGATTGAATGAACTTTTGACAAACAAAAGTTAAGCCTATTATGTCAGTATGCAAATATTGATGGAAGATAGGATGAACTTTTGTTTACAGAGATTAAAGTCTATTATATGTCATTGTGCAAATAGTGATGAAAATAGAATGAATCTTTGTTTATTCCGCAATATTGATCTTCCCTGATCCATATCGTTATGTAAATACTGTGCGGCTCCTTAAGTTTTCTTATGTGAGCATTTCCGATTAATTTAATCATGGGTTCTCTCGTGGTTAACTTAATTTAGGTTTTTTGGACACGAATTCATGTTGCATGTGATTTGTTAATGTCCAAAGAAATCCTTCTTTTCTTGTAAAAGTAAGGTCGCTCTTGTTGTTCTTTCTGGAATGACATTTATGGGGGAGAGTTCTTATTTGAACTTGTGCTTAATTGCAAAATCTTTGTGCGGAGCGGCTGTGGAATATTATAGGGGTTATCTTGTATCTTTATAAACTCCTTGATGAATACAATTAGTTTCGGTTATATGATTGCATCTAAAAAAGTTGATATGTGCTTTTCTTTTGGTCATGAAGTATCTCTATGGAAATTTCATTAGGATCCCACTAATTTTTGTACCTTTGCCAATTTTATTGATAAAAAGGGGGAGAATTAATGTGTAGTTCACACTACAAATACATATGGTTTTCGGATCATTATGTAAGGGGGAGTGGTTTTCATGTGGGATGAAGTATTGACTAAGGGGGAGTGATACATATCACCATAGTATTTTTGTCAAAGTTGTGATACAGTTGAATTTTGATGTTGTGTAATAATATTATGACACTGTATAACAATTATTGAGAGCTATTGTTTTCTCATTGTTATAGATACGGATCTTCAACAACGATGATGCTGAGTTGAAAACATTTAGAATCATTTGAGTAATTGGAAGTGAGGAATATTTCGAGTAATGTTGAAGAACCAAGGAGATCAAGCATTTGGAAGAGAAGCTACAAAGTTTATTTATTTTGTATTCCATATGTGTTGATAGTTTTGTCACTAAAATTGACAAAGAGGGAGATTGCTAGAGCATTGCTCGATCGAACTCGCTAGCGTTGCTATCTCAAGCTTGTTTGTCAAGTTTAGTTGCCAAAACTATATGTCTTGATTTCTAGTCAACTTATAGCTAAGTCTCGGATTAGGATAGTAAGTGTAGTTGAGATTTAAACTCAACGACGTTCATCGAATGAAGACGAAGAACTACTTAAGGGAACTTGTGGAACTTCATCAAAAAAAGGTATGTGGAGACTTGAACTTATCTATCACTCAAAAGTCTATCTATTTTATCTCCTATTTTGAGACAAAAGTCGTATTTCTATATAGACTTCAATTATACACATTTGCTATTTCGAGCCGAGTTTATCTCGCTTATCTATTCGTCGAAATATTTGTTGGTAAGCTTTCGCTTTAGCCAAGTTCATTTTTACTCGTGACGAAAGTCATATTATTTCAATAACTTGAAAATCGCTTTGATGAAAATAGTTTGTGGATAACAACTATTTTAACATCCTCTAAGAAAGTTTCAATGATTGAAATGAGAGTTTAGAACAAGTAACCGTGTTTGGATATAAGCATAGTGTGTTCTCACATTTGTGTAAAAGTCCAAAGATGGTAACCTAAAGTGTGCGTACCCGTACGCGTACTGGCGTTTGTGGGAAATCCGGGTAAGTATGAGTACCCGTACACATACTGGCGGAAGTTTCACGTCCGTGAATTTCGGCTGGAGTTTGAAGTAAAAAAAAAACTCAATCCGGGTACTTAAGTATGCATACCCGTTTGCATACTTAAGGAGGTTACTTTCTAAAATAGGTTTGTTCATGAACTAAAACATTTATATATTAAGGAATACAATCTTTTCAAAACGTGGCTATAATGTTCATGAATTGATTCGAGTTAATCAAAATCGATTTTGCTTCGATTGTGTCTTGTATACTTCTATGAGATCTAAGCAATTGAAGAACTCTCTAACTAGTTCATTTTAGTCATTTGAACTAGTTATGGTAAAGATGAATAAGGTTGATATGAAAGTGCTCATATGGCTAACCATTGGTTAACTATTGTTGAACCGACAAAGTATACACGTTTAGGTACGGTTACTCAAACCTAAATGAAGGTACATTTCATTTGTGTATAACAAGCTAAGTTCGATCTAACGGTTGAAAGATATTAGCTTGAATCTAATCAGGTTTTCATCTAACGGTGAATATTGAATGCTTTGTTACCAAGGTAACTTAGATTGCAAACCCTGATTTTAAATCTATATAAAGGAGAACTCTAGCAACTGGGAAACCTAATCTTCACACCTCTTGTATGATACTAGTTGTATAATCTAGAGTCGATTCTCCTTTAACCTTAGGTTTTTCACGAAAACATGTAGGTAACGACTTACAGACTTCATTGGGATTGTGAAGCAAGACCCAACTATTTTCTCTGTAGTTGCATGATCTGATCTGTCTGTTTTCTATCGTGATTGAGTACAATCGTAAGATTGGCTTGAGATTTATATCTCTGATAGGCAAGATTGAAAAGTTATAACAAACACCTTCGTCTCATCGTTTGTGATTCCAAAATATCTTGTTTCGTTAATAGATTAAGATTATTGTGAGGTGATTGATAATACTAGGCTGTTCTTCGGGAATATAAGTCCGGGTTATCAATCAATTCATGTTCACCTTGATTTATCAAAAGACGGAACAAAACTCGTAGGAATTTCTGTGGGAGACAGATTTAACTATTCCAATAGACTTTTCTGTGTGAGACAGATTTGTTTATCAAGTCTTCGAATTTTGGTCATAGTAACTCTTAGTCGTGGGTGAGATCAGCTAAGGGAATCAAGTGCATAGATCCTGCTGGGATCAGAGACATAAGGAGCGTAACTGTACCTTTAATCAGTGTGAGATTGATTAGGGTTCAACTACAGTCCAGACCGAAGTTAGCTTTGTAGTAGGCTTGTGTCTGTAACGGCTTAATACAGTGTGGTGTTCAAATCTGGACTAGGTCCCGGGGTTTTTCTGTATTTGCGGTTTCCTCGTTAACAAAATTTATGGTGTCTGTGTTATTTCTTTTCTGCATTATATTTTGTTATATAATTGAAATATCACAGGTTATGTGTTGAATCGATCAATTGGTAAATCCAACCTTTTGGTTGTTGATTGAAATTGATTGATCCTTGAACATTGGTCTTTGGTACCGTTCAAGTTATTTCTCTTGTATTCAATCAGGCTCGGAAATTCCTATTTTTTTGATTGCGGATTGAATCAAGAAATTGAGATATAAATCTTTGATATACTTTTCTTAAGATTGAATCTAACTGTCTAGTTGATTCACTTGAAAGTATATTGGAGTTAGTCCATACAGATTGCTAAGTGAAATATCGGGTGAGGTTGTTGTACCCCCGTTTTTTCAATTGGTATCAGAGCAGGCAAACACGTATAAGACCTCATAAGTCTGTCTTTGTAGCGATCTGACTCTATGGACCAAAGTGCTATCTCAATAAATGTACCACCAATCTTCGATGGATCGAATTACTTATGGTGGAAAATTGTGATGCGCGCCTGTCTTCAAGCGCGTGATTTTCAATCATGGGTTTACGTTGTTAATGGCTATAATCCTCCCGTTGTTACAATAGGCACTGTATCTGTTCCAAAGGATATTGGTGATTATGATGCTGCCGAGATTCTTGCTGCAAAGCAAAATTATGACGGATTGAATGCAATCATCCATGCCATTACCCCAGATCTTCAACACCATGTGACTACGTGCACTCGGTCTAAAGATGCTTGGGATATCTTAGAAACCGTATTTGAAGGAAATACCTGTGAAAAAGAAGTTAGGCTTCAAAACCTATGTTCTGATTGGGAAAACCTTCGTATGGAAGATGAAGATTCATTTGATGAGTTTAATCACAAAGTCTCTGAAATTGTTAATGCATCTTTTGCATTGGGTAAGACTATTTCTGAAAAGGACATTGTGATGGAGATTCTCAGATCTCTGCCATCTAGATATGATTCTATGAAACACGCCATCATTGAAGGAAATAACCTTGATGTGCTTTCCAGAAATACTCTGATTGAAAAGTTAAAAATTCTTGATCTTGATCAGAATACAGTCAGAACGTCTGCGTTCAATGCTGTGACCAACGCAAGTGAATCTTCTAACTTGTCTTGGGCTGATGAATGTTGTTCCAATCATATTGATTTTGATAAATCTTTGATAACAGAAAAGATCAAATATTTTGTAAAAAGAAGAAAAATATGTGATAAACGTCTCTCTCCAGTTAATGCTTCAGATGGTTCAATACAAAAAAAAAATCTTCATGGGTGTCAACATCTTGGATGCTTCTGATGGGTGCAATGAACTTTCAGCTCTTGCAGCAGAAACCTCCACCTACTCAATTCAGAAATTGAGTCTAACACAAAGATTTTTGAATTTTTTAATAGAGAGATTAACCAAGAAAATCTTCAACTAAAGGCTTCGTTGAAGAAACTTGAATCATCGCTCCAAGTGGAAAATCTTGAGATAGATTGTCTTAATGATGAATTCACCAGAACTATATTTCTTAAGTAAAAAGAGATTAATACTCTTAAGAATGACCTGCAAAGGTTGTCTGGAAGTTCTGACAAAATCTCAGCAATGTTATTCGGTCAGAGATCCTTTGGGAGCACAAATGGTTTAGGATTTAAAAGCAAAACTGTAAGCACAAACAACTCTTTTGTTCTAATTGATCTGTGAAAAATGGTTGTTGACTGTTGTGATAAACATGAGGCATTTAAACAGAACAAAAAATCTTTATTGATTTGTTCATTTTGTGGAAATGCAAATCATGTTCAAAGTAAGTGTTGGAGATTCAAGAGGAACAACAAAAGAATTTCAAAACTTCAAAAGGACATGCAAAGGATGAATCTGGCTTTGGATAATCAACAAGGTTTTCCTGAAAACTCCAATAATACCAGATTCAGATGAGGTAAGAAATCTGTTTATACAACAAACCTTTATAAGCCACTATGTGGTAAAAGATGTGAGCATTCGGCTCACTCCGTCACTGTCTTATATCAGTTACGTCCACATCCTCATCTTTAACTTGAGAAAATGAGGTTTGCATCAAGGCTGCTCAAGTTTTTTATTTGTGTAAATTTCTTCTTTTTTTTGTTAAGAAAATATTCTCCTAATATTTTAGATAATGGATAATAAACCATTAAATACTTGTTCAAAGTTCTTCTAGTGTTCGGGTGTCTATAAGTCTATTTTTAATCATTTGTAATCAAAGTGTCCTTCACCCATTTTCTCCTTGAAAGATACAGTTTCATGGCTCCTGTAACTAGAGGTACCACAAAAAGGGATGTAGTCGAAGCAGTTAATGTGTATCTGTGTGAAGGAATCACTTCCTCAAGGAAGAAGAAAGAGATATCTACAAATGATGGAGAAGGTTCTTCCTCTAACTGCCTCTTGTCGGTTTGTCATTTTGATAATAACTTTAGAGGTATGGTGAAAGATTTCATCAACAAAAGAAATGATTTAAAGTCTCAAATTGTTTCCTCTTTAGAAAACATAACTCACTATGAACAAATGTTGTCTCTAACAAAGAACACCTTGCGTGAGCTAAAAAGAGAACTTAGTGAGTTGAATGATATTTCTGAAGATTTATAGGAATTGAACGATCCCATAATCAATGGGTTTTTCAATAATGAGAAGGAATTCTCTGTAGTTGCTCTGAGAAAGCTCTATAATGTCTAGGAAACTTCTTATGAGAATTTATTCTTATGTTTTAAGAAGGATAACTAGGGTTTGTAATATCCATTATTGTGAGTACACATAGCTATTGCCAACGTTTTCATCTTGCAATGTTTTTAGATATATTTATTTAAATTCTAAAGTTTATTTGGAAGATGATTTTGCAGTATTAATATTTATGGTTTTATATATTGCAACTTGTTATAGGATATGTGTATTTGCGTCCCTGAACTATGATTGTTCCATACGTGATCAAAAGTTAAGTCTTTCATATGTCAGTATGCAAGTATTGATAAAAGATTGAATGAACTTTTGACAAACAAAAGTTAAGCCTATTATGTCAGTATGCAAATATTGATGGAAGATAGGATGAACTTTTGTTTACAGAGATTAAAGTCTATTATATGTCATTGTGCAAATAGTGATGAAAAATAGAATGAATCTTTGTTTATTCAGCAGTATTGATCTTCCCTGATCCATATCGTTAAGTAAATACTATGCGGCTTCGTAAGTTTTCTTATGTGATCATTTCCGATTAATTTAATCATGGATTCTCTTGTGGTTAACTTAATTGAGATTTTTTGGACACGAATTCATGTTTCATTTGATTTGTTAATGTCCAAAGAAATCCTTCTTTTCTTGTAAAAGTAAGGTCGCTCTTGTTGTTCTTCCGGGAATGACATTTTATGGGGGAGAGTTCTTATTTGAACTTGTGCTTAATTGCCAAATATTTGTGGGGAGTGCGGCTGTGGAATATTATATGGGTTATCTTGTATCTTTATAAACTCCTTGATGAATACATTTAGTTTCGGCTATATGATTGCATCTAAAAAAGTTGATATGTGCTTTTCTTTTGGTCATGAAGTATCTCTATGGAAATTTCATTAGGATCCCACTTATTTTTGTACCTTTTCCAATTTTATTGACAAAAAGGGGGAAATTAATGTGTAGTTCACACTACAAATACATATGGTTTTCGGATCATTATATAAGGGGGAGTGGTTTTCATGTGGGATGAAGTATTGACTAAGGGGGAATGATACATATCACCATAGTATTGTTGTCAAAGTTGTGATACAGTTTAACTTTGATGCTGGTAATAATACTATGACACTGTATAACAATTATTGAGAGTTATTGTTTTCTCATTGTTATAGCTACGGATCTTCAACAACGATGATGCTGAGTTGAACACGTTTAGAATCATTGGAGTACTTGGAAGTTACGGAGATTTCGAGTAATGTTGAAGAACCAAGGAGATCAAGCATTTGGAAGAGAAACTACAAAGTTTATTTATTTTGTATTCCATATATATTGATAGTTTTATCACTAAAATTTACAAAGGGGGAGATTGTTAGAGCATTGCTCGGTCGAACTCGCAAGCGTTGCTATCTCAAGCTTATTTTGCAAGTTTAGTAACCAAATCTATAAGTCTTGATTTCTAGTCTACTTATAGCTAAGTCTCAGATTAGGATAGTAAGTGTAGTTGAGCTTTAAACTCCATGGCATTCATCGAATGAAGACGAAGCACTACTCAAGGGAACTTGTGGAACTTCATCAACAAAAGGTATGTGGAGACTTGAACTTATCTATCCCTCAAAAGTCTATCTATTCTATCTCTTATTTTGAGACAAAAGTCATATTGCTATATAGACTTCAATTATACACATTTTCTATTTCGAGCCGAGTTTATCTCGCTTATCTATTTCTCAAAATATGTGTTGGTAAGCTTTCGCTTTAGCCAAGTTCATCTTTACTCGTGACAAAAGTCATATTATTTCAATAACTTGAAAATCGCTTTGATGAAAATAGTTTGTGGATAACAACTATTTTAACATCCTCTAAGAAAGTTTCAATGATTGATATGAGAGTTTAAAACAAGTAACCATGTTTGGATATAAGCATAGTGTGTTCTCACATTTGTGTAAAATACAAAAACCGGGAATCTAAAGTATGCGTACCCGTACACGTACTGGCGGTTGTTGGAAATCCGGGTAAGTATGCGTACCCGTACGCATACTGACGGAAGTTTCACATCCGTGAATTTATGCTGGAGTTTGAAGTAAAAAACAAACTCAATCAGGGTACTTAAGTATGCGTACCCATTTGCATACTTAATGAGGTTACTTTCTAAAATCGGTTTGTTCATGAACTAAAACATTTATATATTAAGGAATGCAATCTTTGCAAATCGGGGATATAATGTTCATGAATTGATTCGAGTGAATAAAAATCGATTTTGCTTCGATTGTGTCTTGTATACTTCTATGAGATCTAAGCAATTGAACAACTCTCTAACTAGTTCATTTGAGTCATTTGAACTAGTTATGGTAAAGATGAATAAGGTTGATATGAAAGTGCTCATATGGCTAACCATTGGTTAACTATTGTTGAACCGACTAAGTATACACGTTTAGGCACGGTTACTCAAACCTAAATGAAGGTACATTTCATTTGTGTATAACAAGCTAAGTTTGATCTAACGGTTGAAAGATATTAGCTTGAATCTAATCAGGTTTTCATCTAACGGTGAATATTGAATGCTTTGTTACCAAGGTAACTTAGATTGCAAACCCTGATTTTAAATCTATATAAAGGAAACTCTAGCACCTGGGAAACCTAATCCCCACACCTCATGTGTGATACTAGTTGTATAAGCTAGAGTCGATTCTCCTTTAACCTTAGGTTTTTAACAAAACCCTGTAGGTTAACGACTTAAAGACTTCATTGGGATTGTGAAGCCAGACCCAACTATTTTCTCTGTAGTTGCGTGATCTGATCTTGCTGTTTTCTATCGTGATTGAGTACAATCGTAATATTGGCTTGAGATTTATATCTCCGATAGGCAAGATTGAAAAGTAGTCACAAACACCTTCATCTTATCGTTTGTGATTCCAAAATATCTTGTTTCGTTAATTGATTAAGATTATTGTGAGGTGATTGATAATACTAGGCTGTTCTTTGGGAATATAAGTATGGGATATCAATTGGTTCATGTTCACCTTGATTTATCAAAACACGGAACAAAACTCGTAGGTATTTCTGTGGGAGACAGATTTATCTATTCCAATAGACTTTTCTGTGTGAGACAAATTTGCTTATCAAGTCTTCGACTTTGGGTTGTAGAAACTCTTAGTTGTGGGTGAGATCAGCTAAGGGAATCAAGTGCGTAGTATCCTGCTGGGATCAGAGACGTAAGGAGCGCAACTATACCTTGAATCAGTGTGAGATTGAATAGGGTTAACCTACAGTCCATACCGAAGTTAGCTTTGTAGTTGGCTAGTGTCTGTAGCGGCTTAATACAGTGTGGTGTTCAAATCTGGACTAGGTCCCGGGGTTTTTCTGCATTTGCGGTTTTCTCGTTAACAAAACTTCTGGTGTCTGTGTTATTTCTTTTCCGCATTATATTTTGTTATATAATTTAAATATAACATGTTGTGCGTTGAATCGATCAATTGGTAAATCCAACCTTTGGTTGTTGATTGAAATTGATTGATCCTTGAACATTGGTCTTTGGTACCGGTCAAGTTATTTCTCTTGTATTCAATCAGGCTCGCAAATTCCTATTTGTTTGATTGCGGATTGAATCGACAAATTGAGATATAACTCTTTGATATACTTTTCTTAAGATTGAGTCTAACTGTCTAGTTGATTCTCTTGAAAGTATATTGGAGTTAGTCCATACCGATTGCTAAGCGAAATATTGGGTGAGGTTGTTGTACCCCCTCTTTTTCAAGGACTTCTCCTTGCTTAAGATCAATGCAAGGTGTTCCAAGAACTTAAAAGTCTTTTCAAAAGCTAGAAAAATATCTTCGTCTACAGACTTTCTTTTGTTGCATTCCTGAAAAAGAATGTTTAAGAATCTTTTAAGACAGTGTAGCTTATTACTTTTAACAGGACGTTTCTTGTTTTTAACCTTTGTATATGATTCTTTATTTTTTTCCCATCGATTCTTTATTATCAACCAAGATATCAGGAATCTTGAATGAATCGAGAGCATCCTGTAAGACAGAAGGTCTTGAGGAAATTAAACTCTGAAGAATCTTCAAGGAATTCTGGTGTACGTTATAGGTAAACAGAAGAAACTTCCCAAAGTAGTTTCCCATAAGAATATACTTTCAGGATCAAACAAACACAAACTTATTAGGTTTTCCGTGTTTGCCTGCTCTGATACCAATTGAAAACGTGGGGGTACCAAAATACACCACCAACTTTTTCTTAGAAAACCTGTATGGACTAAACTCGAATACAATTCTTAGAGTTCAACTTAATGAATTTCAATCATGAATTATAGGAAGAGGTTATATCTCTTTCTCTCACAATCAGAATGTTTACAGAAGAAAGTACGTGAACCTGATTATGTGTGAGAATACTTGGACGATTCCAAAGAACAATATCCAAGATCCATCAAGTCGTATCCAACAAACAAGGATGGATATATCTACTTTGATTGATTTACGTACAACCTGTGATATTTCAATTATAAAGATAAACAATATAATGCGGAAAAAGAAATAACACAGATATCAAAAATTTTGTTAACGAGGAAACCGCAAATGCAGAAAAACCCCGGGACCTAGTCCAGAATTTAATACCAAACTGTATTAAGCCACTACAGACACTATCCTACTATCATAACTTCAGACTGGAATGTAGTTGAGACCGAATTAAACCGTCATATCAATTCAGTTACACTCACGCTCCTTACGCCTCTTGAATCCTAGCAGGAGTACACATCAATTAAGAACCCCATAAATCTTCACTATTCTCATGATAAGACTTCTCCAGATGCAACGTCATTCATCCATGGATGTCATAAATCCCTTCAACGTATATCTTCCTGCCAAGTACATGAACATCTCCAAGCTGCATCTGGGGACTTGATATCGTTGGAAAGATCAATTCAAGTTTATTTCATCAATATGATCCACATAAAAAGTCACTGAAAGATGATGCGATGCCATCAACAAAACCTCTCTATATCGCAACCCCCGCACGACTGAAGAACTTCTTTCTCTTACTGATCGCATCCATAGTAGAGACTGCTACTACTATCGGCTGCAACAAAATCACATTGAAGTCATACTATTCAACAATATTTAATTTTTACTCCCAATTAAAGAGTACACCTTCAATAGTGGTTCCTCTAGATTCAGTACGCATATCCGTGACGACTCGCAGCTTTTACTTGTCTTGTCGGAAAACAAGCATGCTCAGGTTTCTCAGTAATAACAACATGACCATACTTATATCATGACGATTCTAGAATATGCTCAACAGATGAGGATCAAAGATTACATCAAAATGATTTTAATACTTTTGGTCTCTGGGGAAACTCCATCCATGGTCTCAGCATCAGCAGTGGTCTTAGGAGCAATATCCTCAGCTTCTTCATCAACTGCTCATTCTCTAGAGCCTCAAACTGGAAATTTTACTCAGTCCAAGTACAAGGGATTCACATCAAAACATGTGTGCATGAAAATATATCAACACAAACTCATTCCAAATCTTCCATGACGGACATGCACGAGTCAATGTCTTCTACGATATGTTTTTACAACCTCTACAGATGAGATACAACATAATTCCTTGACGAAAGATGTTCATCTATGTCTCTACTACAGCATACCAAAAGGGCGCATCGATCGGACTTACGAGCAGAAACATTTTGTCTCTACAATCAAGACTATGGGATCTAAATTTTTTGCACGGGATTACAAATTAAAAATGTGCATGCTTCGTTGTTTTATCTAGACAACTTCAAATTGATTTATTCTTTTTGCATATGACAACTCAGTCTCTTAGCTTCAAAATTTAAGGTAGGCAACGGATTCTCACATCGTATGAAGTTTCTATAGCTTCCAGAGCAGACAACATGCAAGCAAAAATTTCTATGAGGGATTCATAACCTTCACAGTTGATCGACGTCCACCAGGTCTTTCCACCAAGTACTTCATCAAGGTACCTCCAACTTCGACCACTTAGGTCTTTACATCAAATTTCTATTCCTGGGTCATCCATCTAAGTCTTTCCAGAAAAAGGAAAAACGAAAAGAGGAGTTAACAAAAATTGGGGACTGACGGTCCACTGATCAAGACGATCTGCTTCACAGTCCAAGACTCATGACCGGCACCGGACACGCCTATGCTAACCATCAATAATAAAATACATGCTGCAACTAGGACGTACCAACATGGTCATTGCATCATCCCCTCTTGAAAGAAACCTCAATCATGGTCCCGTGACTAGGGTTTCAAAAGTGACGTTTATACAGCTCACAAAAACAAAGACGATACTGCAAACACCAGGTTCATGCATCAAACAAAAAGTTCAGATCACAAGTGATCCAATAACTTCAAAGTCCTTGATCAAGCATTCAAGATACAAGCGGATTGTCCAAAGACTTAAAAAGACGTTTTTGCAACAAGTTCGTTTAAAGCGATTTTACACTATCATATGCAAAACAACAATCTGCGAGAAATTAGTGAAGAATCAAAGGACAAGTCATATACCAATCTCTTCGTATGGATGTCCTATCAAATATACCAAAAATTCATGTCAATTGGATGAACGAGCTAAGAGACGTGAACCAAACATTGGACATCAACACTGCTGAAAAATTCCTAAAATTCTTCTTGAACTTTTCTGTTTTGCTAATTTGAGCCCCTAAACGAGCTCAAAACTCAAAAAGATTATGGGTAGCTGATAGAAAAAATTTGGGGGCATGAGAAAGTTGGGGTAGATCATCAAAAACGAACATCGTATAAAGATTCTACGGCGTTTTTAAGAAGACCCTAATTTCTAAAATTTCCTGATGACGAATCATGAAGAAATTCCTCATTCATCCACAAGGATTTTCATCTATGCAACCATCAAGTGACAAGTTGATGTTACTATGAAGATAATACAAGATGAAGACTTATTTGAGTCATCCACAAATCATGAGTGGAGTTAGAGCAACAACATCCAACAGAGCAACTTTACTACAATTGGTGATACACAATTGATGCTCCAAAGACCAACCTCTTGGTCGGACTAAGATCTCCTCTTCCAAGCAACACCCGCATTATACACGGGTCAACATGGTCCTTCTTCTATCCAAATCATCGGAGCCTCACAAATTTATGCTCTCCATAGGATGCTCAGTTACTCTACAAGCACTTATACAACAACTATTGTTCCTTCAACGATCATTTGTCATCATTGGAGCATAATCAAATCAGAATTCCTGGTAATACCTAATAACTAAGCTTGTTAATTTATTTTGCTTATGTTAGTAAAAATTACCATCCATATGCATACTGCGAAACATGACTATCCCACATTAAGCAGAGGACTTAATGTTAATGGTGGATTTTTTTACGAAGGTTAGATTCGTAAAATCACATCAGAAATTATGTATCTCTGATCAGCATCGGAATCATAAGAAATTCATGTCTTCACCTTCGGCAAGAGAAGTGAATTGCAGTTCTGTAACCTCATCAAATGTAATAATATATGACGCCAATATTATGGTTTCTGAAGTAGAAATTTCAATATTCCATATATTTTACAGTTAAGCTGAAAGACTCAGCATCTCTTTTTGAATTCAGAATTAGCCTATGGTGTCTGAACTTCCCTAGAATAATATTCAGAACTTATATGATGATTGTCGAATCATATCAGAATCAATTAAATACTCCTAGACAAATTTCCTACTAGTATAGAGCGACTAATTAATTGAATCTAGTGTTACATTCATCGGATGAATTCCTAGAAAAATACACTTATTAAACTTAACATCCACTTACTCAGATTCATGGCTTTTCTCAGCTGAATTCCATGGAATAATAATGGATATTCACCTTTCGGGCATAAGGGGCACCCCTGAGTAAAAGGCACAGGCGTATTTAGTAATAATGCTCAAAGAACCATCCAAAAATATGGAAGAACAATGATATGGAAGTTGTATCAAAACAAGAAAAAAAAGAGAGATAAAATAACAATAAAAATAAAGGAAACCATGAGGGTGGGCCCGGCCGGCCGGCCATGCCGCCGGTTTGGGCCAACCCCCTCTTTCCCTATTATTTTAACATTAAAATATTATATTTTAGGGTTTCCTCTTTCAAGAACTACCTTTTTTAATCAAAATTCTTGATTTCCAACAGTTGATCTTTCAAACAAAATTTAGAGTTTCAGCCAAACTCAAATTCTTCATGAATGATGAAATAATGCTCGATGGACCATCAAAAAATACCAAAATTCTCAGGATTGGTTCGTGGACAACATAGTGACACGAGCATGCCACCATGGACGGCCATGGTCGGTTTCTTTGGCTTGCAAAAGACGATCCCACCCCTATCATTCTCTGGAGTTCATATTTGGTCCAAACTCTCTCTAACAACTTGGAAGATTATCCATGCACCATCAGATGGTCTCACGACCACCAAGGGCCGGTTTCTACACCCCTTGGTCGGTCTTCCTCCTTCCATAACTAGGTTTTACTACCTAATGCTCAGTAAAGCATTATTTTAATTATGGTTAAAACAATGATTAATCATCCTTTTACCAACTGACTTTGGTGAATGCTCGGTCAAGCATTTGGATGCCACATAGTCGGCCCATCACCACCATGGACGGTCCCTATCATTTATCGTTGGTCCTCACTCCATCATTGGTAGATCATTCACCGATCAAAATTAAGGTTTTGAACCTAATGCTCTGCAGTGTATAATTCTGAACAGGTTCAAACACCAATAATTTTTATATTGATCCAACAATCAATATTTAAATTAACAATTTAATATTCGGTCTAGCTACCAATATTTTATTAATATTTTAATTAATATTTTATTGATTCCACTATCAATTGTTCTGTAAAGCAGTGTTGATTCAACTATCAATATTTGAATATTATAATCTCTTTTTGTCATTCGACTGACTCATGACATGTGAATCGAGATGAACCTTATATAATCATTCAGCAATGATTATTTTTTATATGACTTCCTGTCACATGCTTGACATATCATAATGGTTTATGGTCAATCTAGTCATCTCATTAAACCTGTGTTTATCAATCCAAGTCATTCGACTATCATTGCTTCTTCAGCTACCACAATGATACGCCATAATCATCAGTGACCTAATTCAACGTCCATGGTCCATAAAGCATATTGGTGTTCCATAAAACACTTTATGCTTCATCCATCATAACCTTGAACCATGAACTATGTTCAATTCATCAGTAAAGACTCGCGGGCTGACTAGGTCAACGGTTGACCATATAAAATATGCCTACAAAGCAGACTTTCATATGAGACATCAATTCAAGTCACATGTGGAGATATTCACTAGGGTTTTGGTCTGGCAGCCTACAACACGTGTGATGTGCAATATATCCACGATGAGAATTATGAGTAAGTCGTGCTGACAGTTGAAGGAGTAAATGGAATAGTGGATTGTAAATCAACCAAGTATTCCATGCAAAGTGGAAGTGGTTTGTGCACTTTCTCCCACTTTCCCATTTTTCCACTCTCTTCAACCATCACCACTTACATAATATCGATGTGCTGCTATAAATAGGTTTATCAACCTATGATTTGATAATAAAAACAACGCAACTATCAATTATCAAACACTTACAGAGGATTTCTCTCGTCTACACAGACAAATCATCTTCAAAGAAGTTAAACGCATCACATCATCAATTGATCAATCTTTATTGATCTCTACATATTACCAGTTCCCTCCCTACAGATCGACCCTTCTCCTTCCTTGTGACCGAATTGAATCTAGAACGGCCATTGTCTTGGTTTAGGCCAGAGTCCTACAAATTAGTCTCTCGAACTCAAAGTACTCCTGTGCAGTACATTTGTTTAAAGGTTCATACGATTTGCTTCACCAAGCACTTTCTTTCTCTATCACTTTTAACCAGAAAATCAGCAAATCGTTTTTACCCGCAAATAACAGCAAACTTAGCGTCCGACTCAAAGATTGAGTCTACCATATTGGTGATATTTCTATTTACCAAATGTCTTTTAGGGGGTTCTATACATGACTCCGACTGTAGAGATTTTTCAGCCACTTGTTTTTAAAAGGAATATGCTTGATTAGCAGTTTTATTCAAGAACCCATCAGCACCTAATGACTCAACCATGGCTTTGGTCGAGTACTCTAACCCGTAATAAAGAATCTACACTAGTTTTATTTTCTCAAACCCATGATGGGGACACTGCGACAAGAGATCATTAAATCTTTCTAAAAACCTATAAAAAGACTCTCCTTCTTGTTGCATACTGGCAGTAATTTTCTGACTAATAGACGCGGTTTATGTTTTGAGTAAAACTTCTGGAAGGAAGCAGTAGTAAGTTCATCCCATGTTGCTATGAACACTTATGGTAAATTATGCAACTATGACTTAGCTTTATCTTTCAAGGAAAAAGAAAACAATCTAAGTTTTAAAACTTTATCACTAAGGTCTTTAATCCTAACTGTTCCGTAAATTTATTCAAAGTCCCTTACATGAAAGTATGGGTTCTCATCATCTCTCCCTAAGAATACAAGGATCATCTGAATAGTACCAGGTTTCAACTCAAAATTAGTCGTAGTGGCAGGTAACCTTATGCATGGTGGTCGGTTAGACCTAGTTGGGTATATGTAATCTCTCACCGTTGCCATCGCTGGCACATTCGGAATACTAGGGGTACTTTCCTCACTAAAATAGAGCTCTATGTTAGAGCATAGCTCGGTTGAACCCACCAAGCGTTGGTATGTAAAGTTTGGTTGTCATATTTTAGTGAATCAAAACTCATCTAAGAGTCGCTTGATTATGTACTAGAGACAACTTCGTATAGGTTAGACTAGAAAGTCTAGGAATATGAGACATACAAGTATTACTCGAAGACCTGAAGAACATGAAGAAGTAACGAGCTACAACAACGACATCATCCTTCCTCTTGAGGTTAGTAATATTGACTTGAACTGTTTCATTCCTAACGTATCTTTCAAGTCGTGCTATATTGAAAACATAACTGCGAAGCTGTGAATGAATATTTTACTATAGTAGTGAGACATGATCACATGACATATTATTAAGGAATTAGACTAAGAAGTATAACGCTTATCTTTTGAACTTCTTAGATATGACATCGACATAATCTTATGAATGCTATTGTGATTATGTGTATGGGTAAAGGTGAAGATTTTACCCTAGGAAACAATGTTTTACATTTGTTTAAAGGAAGTACATTCATGAACTTGTTTTATGAATCGAAAGGGAAATCGCTAGGCTTATTGGTATTGTTATTCATTTCATATCTTTGGATTACCAATATGTGTGAGATGGTAGAACCGATCATAACTTGTTATGTATCTTGGTATAACTAATCACAATGCCTGACTTATGATTTGGTATGATTAGTTTTGATTAATTAGTGTAACCGATCCTAAGTAATCACCTGAGATGGTATGATCGATATTTGTAATTGGTGTGACCGATCCTAGTAATTGGTGTGACCGATCACAAAAGAGTTGTGTAATCGATCCTTCTTGGATCTTTTATGATCCATTAACCTTTCATAACAGGTCCATGAACGTCCGTGTCTTTCTTGGGAGTTTTAGGGTTTCCATAACAAGGGTGTCTTTCTCTTGTTCGTAAACATATATATATTTTTTATATTATTTTGTTTCCATCCCTAATATAAAAAAATATATAAAAAAAATGGAGAACTCTTCAAGACCTCAGGAAGTGGTGAATCTTGAGATGGAAGAAGACATTAAAGGATGCGATTCAATTCAAGAACTTGTCTTGAAAAAAATGATTGCAAGGAAAGAGTAAAACTCTTGGATTGGTGAATCTGTCAAGGATTTAATTCTTTTTCAGAATGACTCTAGGGTCGAATTTGCAAATCTTCAACTGCAAATAAATCAGCTCATTGATGCTCAGACCAAAATCCTTGAAAATCAAAAGATCTTGATTCGGAATTAGAAGAAACTCATCGTGGACTGCGCCAAATCTAGGCAGCTTTCCCCGCATTGTTGATCGAAAAGTTAACGTTCTAACCCATGAACATGGAGTCTCTACGGTCAAAAGAATCAAGGATATCAGTGATACCTTTTATGATGGAGCCTTTCAAAGGTATGAAGTTATCAAAGAAACTTGATTTTGTCTAGGAAACTTCTTACGACAATTTATTCTTGTGTTTTAAGAAGGATAACTAGGGTTTGGAATAGCATATATTGTGATTACACATAGCTATTACCAACGATTTTCACCTTGCAATGTTTTTAGATTTATTTATTTAAATTCTAAAGTTTATTTGGAAGATGATTTTGCAGTATTTAATCTTTATTGATTTTATATATTGCAAATAATGTTATGGGACATGTGTGTTTACGTCCGTGAATTATGATTGTCCCATATATATCAAAAGTTAAGTCTATTATGTCATTATGCAAATATTGATGGAAAATAGAATGAACTTTTGATGTCAAAGATTAAGTCTATGGAATCATTATGCAAATATTGATGAAAAATAGAATAAATCTTTGAATATTCCGCAGTATTGATCTTTCCTTGATCCACTTCTATGTGAAAGTACTGTACGGCTCCGTAAGTTCTCTTATGTTGAGCATTTCCGACTAAATTAATCATGGGTTCTCCTGTGGTTAATTTAATTGAGTTTTCTGGATACAAATTCATGTCTCATGTAATTTGTTAATGTCCAAAGAAATCCTTCTTTTCTTGTAAAAGTAAGGTCGCTCTTGTTGTTCTTTCGGGAATGACATTTTATGGGGGAGAGTTCTTAATCGAACTTGTGCTTAATTGCCAAATCTTTGTGGGGAGCGCGGCTGTGGAATATTGTAGGAGTTATCTTGTATCTTTATAAACTCCTTGATGAATACACTAAGTTTCGACTATGTAAAATCAACGAAAATAAGTTGATATGTTCACTTTTAGTCATGAAGTATCTCTTTGAGAATTTCATTATGATCCAGCTAGTTTTCGTACCTTTGCCAATTTATATTGAAAAAAAGGGGGAGAATTATTTTGTAGTTCACACTACAAATACATATGGTTTACGGATCACTATGTAAGGGGCAGTGGTTCTCATTGTGAGATAAAGTATTGACTGGGGGGGGGGGGGGGGGGGGTGATACATATCACCATAGTATTATTGTCAAAGTTGTGATACAATTGAACTTTGATGCTGTGTAATAATACTATGACACTGTATAACAATGATTGAGAACAATTGTTTTCTTATTGTTATGGCTACGGATCTTCAACAACTATGATGCTGAGTTGAACATGTTCAGAATCACTGGAGTACTTGGAAGTGACGAAGATTTTGAGTAATGTTGAAGAACCAAGGAAATCAAGCATTTGGATGAGAAGCTACAAAGTTTATTTATTTTGTAATCCATATGTATTAATAGTTTTGTCACTAAAATTGACAAAGGGGGAGATTGTTAGAGCACTTCTCGGTCAAACTCGCAAGCGTTGTTATCTCAAGCTTGTTTGTCAAGTTTAGTTGTCAAAACTATAAGTCTTGATTTCTAGTATACTTATAGCTATGTCTCGGATTAGGATAGAATGTGTAGTTGAGTTTTAGACTTCACGACATTCATCGATTGAAGACGAAGAACTACTAAGGGGAGCTTATGGAACTTCATCAACAAAAGGTATGTGGAGACTTGAACTCATCTATCACTCAGAAGTCTATTTCTATTTTATCTCCTATTTAGACAAAAGTCGTATAGCTATATAGACTTTACATTATACACATTTGATATTTCGAGCTGAGTTTAACTCGCTTACATATTTCTCAAAAGATGTGTTGGTAAGCTTTCGCTTTAACCAAGTTCATTTTTTATTCTTGACGAAAGTCAAAAGATGATCATGTGAAAATCGCCTGGTAACATCTTATATGATTTGTGTGAGACAGTCATTTTATGTAGACTCAGAATGTTTCGTATTGATCATTTGATCACTTGAAAATTGCTTCGAAGCTAATAGTTTGTGTGAAACAGCTATTCCCGTATTCTAAGAATGTTTCAATGATTAAAATGGGAGTTTAAAACAACTAACCATTGATTGGATATAGCACCATATGCGTACTTGTATGCTAACTGTTGCAGATATATTCCCAGTCCGGGAATTTAGTATGCATACCCGTATGCGTACTGATTCAACAGTTGAAGTCCGGGAACTATAGTATGCATACCCGTATGCGTAATGATTTCAACGGAGTTCGGTCGTGAATGACAGTATGCGTACCCGTTTGCATACTGGCGGACAGACCAGGTTCGGGAACTCTAGGTATGCGTACCCGTTTCTATACTTGAGTGGGTTAAGTTCTAAAATCGATTTATTCATGAACAAATACATTTATATAATAATTAATGCAATCTTTGCAAACCTTGGCTATAATGTTTATGAATTGATTCGAGTGAATCAAAATCGATTTTGCTTCAATTGTGTCTTGTATACTTCTATGAGAATATAAACAATTGAACAACTTTATAATTAGTTTCATTTGAGTCATTTGAACTAGTTGTGATTAAGATGAACATGGTTGATATGAAAGTGTTCATATGGCTAACTTCGGTTAACTATTGTTGAGCCAACTATAGGTACACGTTTAGGTACAGTTACCAATATCTAAATGAAGGTACATTTCATTTATGTGTAACAAGCTAAGACAATCTAACAGTTGAAATATATTAATTTGAATATAATCAGGTTTTCATCTAACGATGAATATTGAATGTTTTGTTACCAAGGTAACATTGATTGCAAACCCTGATTTAAAGACTATATAAAGGAGAACTCTAGCAACTGGGAAACCTAATCCCCACACCTCATGTGTGATACTAGTTGCGACTAGAGTCGATTGTCCTTTAACCTAGGTTTTTCTAAAACCATTATAGGTTAATGACTTAAAGACTTTATTGGGATTCTGAAGCCAGTCACAACTATTTTCTTTGTAGTTACGTGTTCTGGTCTTGCTTTGTTCTATCGTATTGAGTACTATCTTCTCTAAGATTTTCTCGAGATTCAATCTCCGATAGGTAAGATAAAAAATAATCACAAATCTCTTCGTCTCATTCTTTGTGATTCCACAATATCTTGTTCCGCTATTATACGGTCAAGATTATTGTCAGGTGATTGATATTACTAGGTTGTTCTTCGGGAATATAAGTCCGGTGTATCAATTGGTTCATGTTCACGAAAAAAAAACTCGTAGGTATTTCAGTGGGAGACAGATTTATCTATTCAATAGACTTTTTTGTGTGAGACAGATTTGTTTATCAAGTCTCCGACTTTGGTTCGTAGAAACTCTTAGTTGTGTGTGAGATTAGCTAAGGGAATCAAGTGCGTAGAGTCCTGCTGGGATTCAGAGGAAAAAGGAACGCGACTGTACCTTAATCTGTATGAGATTGGTTAGGGCTCAACTACATTCTAGTCCGTAGTTAACTTGTAGTATGCTAGAGTCTGTAGCGGCTTAATACAATGTGGTGTTCAAATCTGGACTAGGTCCCGGGATTTTTCTGCATTTGCGGTTTCCTCGTTAACAAAACTTTTTGTGTTTGTGTTATTTCTTTTCTGCATTATATTTGTCTATATAATTTAAATATCACAGGTTATGTGTAGTTCAATCAATTAGATAATCCAACCTTTGGTTGTTGATATAAATTGATTGACACTTGAACATTGGTCTTTGGTACCGTTCAAGTTGTTTCTCATAATAATCAGGCTCACGGATTTCTATCTGTTTGATTTGCTGATTACATTGAGAAACAGAGATATCACTCTTGGATGTATTTTCCTTGATTGAGTCTGACTGTCTAGTTGATTCTCTTGGAAATATATTGGAGTTAGTCCATACAGATTGCCTAAACGAAATATTGGGTGTGGTTGTTTGGCCCCCGTTTTTTCATCTTAGAAACTATATTCGAAGGGAATACCTCTGAAACGGAAGCTAAGCTTCAAAACCTAAATTATGAATGGAAAACCTTCGTATGGCTGATGAAGATTAATTTGATTAGTTTAATCACAAAGTGTCTGAAATTGTTAATGCTTCTTTTGCATTAGGTAAGACTATTCCTGAAAAGGATATTGTGATGAAAATTCTCAGATCTTTACCAGCTAGATGTGTTTCTAAGAAACATGCCATCGTTGATAGAAATAACCTAGAAACACTTTACAGAAATACTCTTGTTGGAAAGTTAAAAGTCATTGAAAAAGTGGAGGTATAACAACCACACCCAATATTTCGTTTAGGCAATATGTATGGACTAACTCTAATATAATTCCTAGTGAATCAACTAGACAGTCAGACTAAATCAAGGAAAATATACCCAAGAGTTATATCTTTGTTTCTCAATGTAATCAGCAAATCAAACATATAGAAATCCGCGAGCCTGATTATTATGAAAAACAACTTGAACGGTACCAAAGACCAATGTTCAAGTGTCAATCAATTTCAATCAACAACCAAAGGTTGGATTTACCAATTGATTGAACTACACACAACTTGTGATATTTCAATTATATAAACAAATATAATGCGGAAAACAAATAACACAGACACCCTAAGTTTTGTTAACGAGGAAACCGCAAATACAGAAAAACCCCGGGACCTAGTCCAGATTTGAACACCACACTGTATTAAGACGTTACAGACTCTAGACTACTACAAGTTAACTTCGGACTAGAATGTAGTTGTTCCCTAATGAATCTCACACTGATTAAGGTACAATCAAGTTCCTTACGCCTCTGAACCCCAACAGGACTCTACGCACTTGATTCCCTTATCTGATCTCACCCACAACTAAGAGTTGCTACGACCCAAAGTCGAAGACTTGATAAACAAATCTGTCTCACACAGAAAAGTCTATTGAATAGATAAATCTGTCTCCCACAAAAATACCTACGAGTTTTTTGTTCCGTCTTTTGATAAATCAAGGTGAACATGAACCAATTGATACACTGGACTTATATTCCCGAAGAACAGCTTAGTAATATCAATCAGCTCACAATAATCTTGACCATATGGTAGCTGAACAAGATATTGGGGAATCACAAAGAATGAGACGAATAGATTTGTTATTACTTTTTATCTTACCTATCGGAGATTGTATCTCGAGAAAATCTTAGAGAAGATAGTCTTCAATACGATAGAACAAAGTAAGATCAGAACACGCAACTACATAGAAAATAGTTGTGTCTGGATTTAGAATCCCAATGAAGTCTTTAAGTCGTTAACCTATAATGGTTTTAGAAAAACCTAGGTTAAAGGAGAATCGACTCTAGTCGCAACTAGTATCACAACTGAGGTGTGGGGATTAGGTTTCCCAGTTGCTAGAGTTCTCCCTTATATAGTCTTCAAATCAGGATTTGATAACTTTGGAACAAAGCAATCAATATTCACCGTTAGATGAAACCTGATTTAAGATTCAAGCTAATATCTTTCCATCGTCAGATGGTCTTAGCTTATTACACACAAATGAAATATATTTTTATTTAGATATGGGTGACCGTACCTAAACGTGTATATTGAGTTGGCTCAATAACAGTTAATCGAAGTTTGCCATATGAACACTTTTCTCTTAACCATGTTCATCTTAACACTTCTAGATCAATTGATAATCAAATGAATCTAATTGTGTTACTCATAGAGTTGTTCAATAGTTTATATTCTCATAGAAGTATACAAGACACAATTGAAGCAAAATCGGATTGATTCAAAAGAATCAGTTCATGAACAATTTAGCACGGTTTTCAAAATTGCATTCCTTAATTTATAAATGTATTTGTTCATGAGTATGAAATCATACTTAACCGCTTTAAGAACTTGAACCACTTAAGTTTGCGAACGGGTACCCGAACTTAAGTTCTAAACATCGGTCACAAGCCGACAGTTTGAAAACGGGTACGCAAACTTTAGCTCCGGACCGAACTTAGTTGAAACCTTCTGCGAACAGGTACGAAAACTTGGTTCCAGGACTTCAATAGTTAAATCAGTTTGTGAACGGGTATGGAAACTTAAGTAACCTGACTTAAACAGTTGAATAAGTTTGCAAACGGGTATGCAAACTTCCGGTCCTTAATTCTGACAAAACAGTTCGTACACTAAGTACACAAACCGTAATGTATCCAGACATGGGTTTTAGCTCTTAACTCCCATTTCAATCATTGAAACATTCTTATAAGGTGACAATAGCTGTCTCACACAAACTATTAGCTTATAAGCAATTTTCAAGTGATCGAATGATCAATACGAAACATTCCGAGTCTACATCAAATGACTGTCTCACACAAATCATGTAAGATGTTACCAGGTGATTTTCACATGAACATCTTTTGACTTTCGTCAAGAATAATGATGAACGTAGTTAAAGAAAAAAGCTTTCCAACACATATTTCGAGAAAGATATAAGCGAGTTAAACTCAGCTCGAAATATCAAATGTGTATAAAGTAAAGTCTATATAGTTATACGACTTTTGTCTCAATAGGAGATAGAATAGAATAGATTTATGAGTGATAGATGAGTTCAAGTCTCCACATACCTTTTGTTGATGAAGAATTCACTAGAATACTTGGAGCAGCGAAGAATTCAAGGAATGTTGAAGAACCAAGGAAATCAAGCATGATGGATGAGAAGCTATAAAGTTTATTTATTTTGTAATCCATATGTATTGATAGTTTTGTCACTAAAATTGACAAAGGGGGAGATTTTTAGAGCACTGCTCGGTCAAACTCGCAAGCGTTGCTATCTCAAGCTTGTTTGTCAAGTTTAGTTGATCGAAACTATAGTCTTGATTTCTAGTCTACTTATAGGAGTTTCGGACTAGGATAGATTGTGTAGCTGAGCTTTAGACTTCACGGCGCTTACAACTGAAGACGAAGATCTACTGAAGAACTCGGAGGAACTTCTCAACAAAAGGTATATGGAGACTAAAACTATCTATCACTCAGAAGTCTATTCTATTTTATTATATCTCCTATTGAGAAAAAAGTCGTATAGCGATATAGACTTTCATATCATACACATTTTTTATTTCGAGCTGAGTATAACTCACTTATCTATTTCTCAGAATATGTGTTGGTAGCTTTTTTCTTTAGCTAAATTCATCATTATTCTTGACGAGTTTAGTTGAAAACAATTTATTTGTTGGAAACTAAATAATAAGTCAAAAGATGGTCATGTGGAAATCTCCTTAAAACATCTTACATGATTTTTGTGAGACAGTCATTTAATGTCGACTTGGAAAGTTTCGCATTGATCATTCGATCACTTGAAAATTGCTTATAAGCTAATGGTTTGTGTGAGACAGCCATTGTCGTCTTCTAAGAATATTTCGATGATTGAAATGGGAGTTTAGAACTAAAACCCATGTCTGGAAAACATCACAGTATGCGTACTTAGTGTACAAACTGTGTTGGTATGATTCAGGTCCGGAAACCAAGTTTTCATACCAGTATGCGAACGGTTTTAACTGTTAAAGTCCAGGAACCAAGTTTGCATACCAGTATGCATACGGTTCTACCTGAGTTAGGTCCGTGACGACAGTTCGCGTACCCATTTTCAAACTGTTGGACAAGGCCAAAGTCCGAAGCTAAAGTTTGCGTACCCGTTTGCAAACTTGGTTAAATTTCTAAAATCTGTTTAGTATGTTTACATACTCATGAACAAATACATTTATGAAATAAAGAATGTAATCTTTGCAAACCGTGGCTTAATGTTCATGAACTGATTCTTGTACTTTGTACATTACGAATCAATCCAATTTTTCTTCAATTGGATCATATATACTTCAATGTGATTGTCAACAATTGAACAACTCTATGAAACACAATTAGATTCATTTGATTATCTTTCATGATTTATTGATCATCATAGTTGATCTAGATGTGTACGTTAGATGAATATGGTTAAGACAAAAGTGTTCATATGGCTAACTTTGGTTAAGTATAATTGGGCCAACTCAATATACACGTTTAGGTAAGGTTACCCATATCAAAATGAAAGTATATTTCATTTGTGTGTGACAAGCTAAGACCATCTAACGGTGGAGAGATATTGCTTTGGTTTCAAGCAAACTTAGCTTGTATCTTAAATCATATTTTCATCTAACGGTGAATATGGAATGCGTTGTTTCTAACCTAACTTAGCGAACCCTGATTTGAAAGGCTATATAAAGGAGAACTCTAGAAACTGGGAAACCTAATCCCCACACCTCCTATGTGATACTAGTTGCGACTAGAGTCAATTCTCTTTTAACCTAGGTTTTTCCTAAAACCATTATAGGTTAACAACTTAAAGACTTCATTGGGATTCTGAAGCCAGATCCAACTATTTTCTCTGTAGTTGCGTATTCTGATCTTACTTGTTCTATCATATTGAGTACTATCTTCTCTAAGATTTTCTCAAGATTTATCTCTGATAGGTAAGATATAAAAAGTAATCACAAAGCTCTTCGACCCATTCTTTGTGATTCCATAATAACTTGTTCTACTACCATATAGTTAAGTTATTGTGAGGTGGTTGATATTTCTAGGCTGTTCTTCGGGAATATAAGACCGGATTATCAATTGGTTCATGTGCACCTTGATTTATCAAAAGACGGAACAAAACTTCATAGGTATTTCTGTGGGAGATAGATTTATCTATCAGAATAGACATGTATGTGGGAGATAAATTTGTTTATAAGTCTTCGACTTTGTTCATTCCTAACGTATCTTTCAGGTCGTGCTATATTACAAACATAACTGCGAAGCTGTGAATGAATATTTTACTCTAGTAGTGAGACATGATCATATGATCATAGTATTAAGGAATTAGATTACGAAGTATAACGCTTATCTTTTGAACTTTGTAGATATGACATCGACATAATCTTATGAATGCTATTGTGATTATGTGTATGGGTAAAGGTGAAGATTTCATCCTAGGAAACAATGTTTACATTTGTGTAAAGGAAGTACATTCATGAACTTGTTTTATGAATCGAAAGGGAAATCGCTAGGCTTATTGGTCTTGTTGTTCATTGCATATCTTTGGATTACCAATATGTGTGAGTTAGTAGAACAGATCATAACTTGTTATGTATCTTGGTATAACTAATCACAATGCCTGACTTATGATTTGGTATGACTAGTTTTGATTAATTAGTGTAACCGATCCTAAGTAATCACCTGAGATGGTATGATCGAATTTTGTAATTGGTGTGACCGATCACAAAAGAGTTGTGTAATCGATCCTTGTAATTGGTGTAACCGGTCCTAGTAATTGGTGTAACCGATCCTGGTAATTGGTGTAACCGATCCTAGTGACTTGTATAACCGATCACAAGCAATACCATGAGTATATGGTAACCGGTCCTGGTAATTGACGTAACCGATCCTAGTAACTGACGTAACCGGACCTGGTAACTTGTGTGTCCGATCACAAGTAATCCATATTAAGGTATAATCGATCCTAGTGATTGGTAGAACCGATTGAACCCATGATTGTGATTTGATATTTGATCAATCACATAGTTGTCTTGGAATTGTTGATGGTGGTTTTTAGTTCAGGGATAAAATTATAAAATCCTGTATTTAATGTGCCGTCATTCTGCAAAGAAAGAGAGCCATTTAAAAGTAATGAGTGCATATGCCTCTTTGCTTACATATGTATTGAGCAATTCAATATACTTATATATGAAATTTATTCAGAATAGTGTTGGTTGCAAAAATCCCAGATATTCTGTAAATTTTATTTATCTCCCACCTGCATTATTCACTAATGCATGGCTTGCTGAGTATTTTCCCTAGGCTATGTCCACATCTGAACTCTTAATATTGACATGATATGACAACTAATGTTCGTTAGCAGCTGAGTAGCATGAGTTTCCCAAAGTGTCAGGATTAAGATGTGCATGAAAATACTCAATTAGAGACACGCAAGCTGCGCTGCCCTCTGGGATAAAAATTAATGATTATGTCAATGAGCAAAATTCACCAAAATTGATTAATTTTGTGCCAGCTCGCAAAATTCAATTTTCTAACCTAATTTTATCAATTTACAAAAATTAGGTTTTTGCGGTCTGCAAAATATCTCGATCCCTATTGGTCGAAATTAAACCTAGGCAAACTAGGAAATTTATCCATCATGGATTAGTAGGAGCAGGATCCTACCAAAAGTTGGAAAACAAGAAATAAATGGCTACCATCCATCATTCCCCTATTGGGACCGACCACCTCATCTTTGACGTACATGGATAGCTCCTGACAGCTTCCCAAAGATGCTCAGTCATGCTCTGTTTAAGACTTTGAGTTCCACGACTAACCAATACAGACTCTATACAACGATGCTTCATGAGCATCGATTATTTTGAGCTACTTGCTTAAAAGAGATGCTTTATATACATCGATTACAAATGATATTTTATAAATATCGATTTCACAAATAACTTAATTATTTGACCTAAAAGTATTGTGTGCTATTTTTTGCGGCAAGTCTCACAACTTGACTTGTCACATATGACTTCCTGCCGCCTAGCTTGCGCGTGATTGGTCGAAATAATTAGGTCTTGCAAGCAAGACACGCTCAGCAACTTGCTACATATTTTTCTACAAAGTACTCGAGACATCAAACATGTCACAAACTGGGGGATGTTATCCGGGGTATTGGTCTGGCGGTTTACGGCGTGCGGCGTGCAACACGCCCATTATGAGAAAGTGTCAGGAAAGGCGGACAGTTAGTGGCAGTAGAGAAGTAGTGGGTGTAAAACCAACCAGTCTTCCCTTCATAATAGGGACATGGTTTTACATGATCCCAACTTCTCCATCACTCAACTACTTCCACTTCCTATGAGATCAGTGTGTGTTCGACTATGACTTGTATAAATAGATTTTCAATCTATTTCAACAAAAAAATAGTTCATTAACGCAAGTATCCAGAAAACACCATGAACTTATAGCTTACATTCCGCAAGCAGGTTTTACATTCAAATACAAGTCATAAAATAACCAAACCTCACAGATTTCATCATTCTGATCTCAACACCTTATCTGCTTCCCTCCCTAAGATCAACCTTTCTTCTTCATTTTGTGACCGAAGCAAGACTGGAACGACCATTTCTTAGTTTAGGCCAGAATTGTACAGATTGATCTCTCGAATCTAAATTACTCATGTGAAGTACATTTGTTTAGGGTTTAGATTCATTTCTCATCGACACACCCAATTTACCATTTTCGGCAGAATCAATTTTTACCCTACTACAGGAATACAGATGAACCAATTCTAAACTTGTTTGGAAGTGTGGTATAATCGATTCCAAGATTGTAAATATGAAAGATGATTTACAAAGAAAAGATGTCAACATACTTTGAACATAAACAATAACTCTTATCTTTTATTGTTCAAAGTTATTCCTTAATTACTCAAGGAGATCCCGGTCCGAAATAAATTAATAATCTTTTAATTAAGGTTGTTAGTTTTATATAATTTAATTACCCGCAATTAAATGCATATCTCTAGAGAATAAAAATTAGTAATGTACAATTACTAAGTGGAGATTTTCTATTGAGAGATTTTAGAAAATATTGGACAAAGCAATTCCAGGAATTATGAAAACCGATTTGGGCATTTATTGCATATCTTGAGAATATTTTCGGTTTTGGAAATTCTTTGGTGTCCAAACATCCTTGGTCTATAAATACCTAAGTTTGCATTTCTAGTAAACTATCATAAGAGCCAGGCAAACTTCATCTTCTTGTTGTTTCTGGTGGAGCCGTCTATCCGGAGAGGAAAGTACCCTAATTAGGCAAAATCTCTTACGACCGCTCGTTTAAAGACTTCTGTGAGATCAAGAAGTTCTACGAGTACCGTTGGTGGGAAACTAGATAATTGAAATTTATTAGTTTTCGATTGATTTGATTGAATAACGGTTGCTGAACTTTGATTGCACCTAGTTTGTTTATTCTTGAGAATCTTCTCTTCTGATATAAGATTCACTCAAACTAGATCGAAGTGTCGACGGGATCTTTAGAACTGTTTGTAGATCTAAAGACATCTTGTGATAATCCATTGTTAACAGACTCCGTTATGTGCATGATTGATCACAAGAGATTCAAGTGGTGTTGTGCAGGTTTAATTGAAGACTAAAGAAGATTTGAAGAAGAATAAGATTTCTTATTGGTTTCTCATATCTTTGTGTAGCACAAACCTTGATCGGCTGGGATCCAACTAGAATCGTATTTATTCGATTGATTAGTTGCGTGAGATCGTTAACACCTAATAGTTCTCTTGAGTTCTATTATGATTGTTACAAATCCGAATCTTATTACTTAGGTAATAGAGATTGGATTGATCTAACCAGGCAAAGGAGTTTATTAGTTTAAACGGAAGAGCCTTTGCATATGACTTGAGATATCTTTATCTGGAAAGAATCAATAGAGTTGTTACCAAACAGATTTATTGTTCCTTTACTGTTTGGAATACGTCCAGAGGAATTGTTCCAGTACGTACACTTATTGAATGTCGAAAGCGCAGGGATACTAAAGAAACTAAGTGAACTAGGTTTAGTTGTTTGGTATCAACTATACGAAGTTTGGTTTAGATTTTGTTAGAGCACTGCTCGGTCGAACTCGCAAGCATTGCTATCTCAAGCTTGTTATCAAGTTTAGTTGCCAAAACTATAAGTCTTGATTTCTAGTCTAATTATAGCTAAGTCTCGGATTAGGATAGAAAGTGTAGTTGAGCATTAGACTTCACGACGTTGATCGAATGAAGACGAAGAACTACTAAGGTGAGCTTGTGGAACTTCATCAACAAAAGGTATGTGGAGACTTGAACTCATTCATCACTCAAAAGTCTATGTACTCTATCTCCTATTTGAGACAAAAGTCGTATAGCTATATAGACTTCAATTATACACATTTGATATTTCGAGCTGAGTTTAACTCGTTTACATATTTCTCGAAATATGTGCTGGTAAGCTTTCGCTTTAACCAAGTTCATCTTATATTCTTGACGAAAGTCAAAAGATGATCATGTGAAAATCGCCTGGTAACATCTTACATGATTTGTGTGAGACAATCATTTGATGTAGACTCGGAATGTTTCGTATTGATCATTCGATCACTTGAAAATTGCTTTGAAGCTAATAGTTTGTGTGAGACAGCTATTGTCGTCTTCCGAGAATGTTTCAATGATTGAAATAAGAGTTTAGAACAATTGGATATAAGCATAGTATGAGTACTTGCATATATGTAATCCAAGTCCGGGAACCATGGTATGCAACCCGTATGTGTACTGCTTGGTTTGGTGAAAGTCCGGGAACCTTGTACGCATACCAGTACGCGTACTGGCATGAGGTTTAGGTCCGGGAATTTCTGCAGAGTTTTGAAGGTATGCGTACCAGTTCGCGTAATGGCGAACCCAATCTTAGTCCGGTCATTTAGGTATGCGTACCCGTATGCATACTTGAATGAATAATGTTCTAAAATCGGTTTGTTCATGAACTAATACATTTATATAATAAGGAATGCAATCTTTTGCAAACCGTGGCTATAATGTTCATGACTTTGATTCGAGTGAATCAAAATCGATTTTGCTTCAATTGTGTCTTGTATACTTCTATGAGAATATAAACAATTGAACAACTATAGAACTAGTTTCATTTGAGTCATTTGAACTAGTTATGGTTAAGATGAATAAGGTTGATATGAAAGTGTTCATATGGCTAACCTCGGTTAACTATTGTTGAGCCAACAAAGGTGCACACGTTTAGGTACGGTTACTCATATATAAATGAAGTCACTTTTCATTTGTGTGTAACAAGCTAAGTTCGATCTTACGGTTGAAAGATATTAGCTTGAGTCTAATCAGTTTTAATCTAACGGGGAATATTGAATGTTTCGTTACCAAGGTAACTTAGATTGCAAACCTTGATTTGAAGACTATATAAAGGAGAACTCTTGCAACTGGGAAACCTAATCCCCACACCTCCTGTGTGAAACTAGTTGCGACTAGAGTCGATTCTCCTTTAACCTTAGGTTTTTCACGAAACCCTGTAGGTTAACCACTTGAAGACTTCATTGGGATTGTGAAGCCAGACACAGCTATTTTCTCTGTAGTTGCGTGTTCTGATCTTGTTGTTTTCTATCGTGATTGAGTACTATCTTCTCTAAGATTTGCTCGAGATTTATTCTCCGATAGGCAAGATAAAAAGTAGTCACAAACATCTTCGTCTCATCATTTGTGATTCCACAATATCTTTTTTCGCTACCATATGATTAAGATTATTATGAGGTGATTGATATTTCTAGGATGTTCTTCGGGAATATAAGTCCGGTATATCAATTGGTTCCTGTTAACCTTGATTTGTCAAAAGACGGAACAAAACTCATAGGTTGATCTGTGGGAGACAGATCTATCTATTCAATAGACTTTTCTGTGTGAGATAGATTGGTTTATCAAGTCTTCGACTTTGGGTCTGTTGATGGCTGTTTTCGGTTCAGGGTCAAAATTGTGAAACCTTGTTTTTAATGTGCTGTCATCCTGCAAAGGAACAGAAGCCATTTGAAAGTGATGAGTGCATAAACCTCTTCGCTTACAGATGTATTGAGCAATTCAATATATTTGTATATATATATAAAATTCACTCAGAATGGTGCATAGCAACAATCCCAAATATTCTATGAATTTTATTTTCCACCAGCATTATTCACTAATGCATTTCCCGCCTAGTATTTTTATATGCCACCCCAGCCGAACTCTCAATATTGGCATGACATGACGATAAATGTTCACTCGCAGCGGAGTAGCACGAATCTCCCGAAGTGTCAGTATTGAGATCTGCATGAAAACACTCACACAAACTGCACCACTCTCTGATAAAGAGATTTTCGTGTCAACGCGCTTTTAATTAAAAGTTAGCACGATCGACACGCTTAAATTCCTTAGGGAAAACCTAGCCTGTCCATGACAGTCTTAAGGAGCAATCACGGCCACACGATTTGGCCAGACAATTCAACAAGCTTATCCTCTTCCCAGCAGAACTAGGAGACCTCCATAATGTCCACCGATGGGCCCACTAGCATCCCTGCCGATCAGAATCCATTTAATTCACCAGTAAAACCCCTGATCGTTAGCGAGAACCAGGGTGATCGCTCTGTTGAAAGAAAGCTCAAACGAGCTAAGACCGACCATTACGGTCTAAAATTCATCACATCCGCCCAACTTAGCTAGCCTAGTTTGACGGTCTAGATCTTCCTTTGAATGATCAAAGAGGTGTTGGCATGTTCACCGGCGACCCAGCTTCATCCCTGGTCGATCGACCTTCCCATAGCAAGCAAAGAGTGCATCAAATCGTTTGCTCAAACAAGGGTGAACGCGCTGTTTTGGAAACCCTAAAGTTGCGTTGCGGTAGCGTGCTACTTTCGCAAATCGACCACAACTGTCCATCTTCGCAAGCCAAATTGAATGGCTTAGATCAAATTTTAGGCGGCCCAATAGATGCCAGAATGCTCATCGGCAGCTCGCCTTTGCGTCTGGCCAATCGACCTGCTCAAACTAGCGCCCAATGTTTTCAATCGATTAGCCAAAATAGGGTTGGCCACACTTCTTCTAAACCCTAATTTGAATCAACGGAAGTAAGCAATTGCCGCAAATCATCTCTTCCATCCAACTTCGCTAGCCTAGTCGAATGGTCTAGATTTATTTTCAGGAGACCGACAGGGTGATGTCGCGATCACCGTCCATCCCTCTTTCATAGGGAATGATCGGCCAAGTCATGGCTCGTTCATAGGGTTCCCAAACGATCACTCAAAAGTAGCAATTCGCGTTACTTGTATGATTCAACAGCAGTCATTAACTGCCGCAAAATCGTCTCAGCCACTCAACTTGGCTAGCCGATTTAAACGGTCCAGATCTAACCTGGATTGACCGATATGATTTTAGAATGGCTACCAGTCACCACAATCCTATAGGGCCTGACCGGACACTCCATGGGATGCGTGCATAGCTCCTACTGACTCCCTGAAATAGGGCGGTCACGCTCCTTTTAAGACATTAAGCTCCTGGACTAATTTAGATGATCTCTAAAACAACGATGCTTCATGCACATCGATTATTTTTAGCAGCTTGCTTAAAAGCGATGCTTCATGTGCATCAATTATAAACGATGCTTTATAAATATTGATTCCACAAATAATTTTATTATTTGAACTAAAAGCGTTATATGCTACTTTAAACAACGAGCCTCATGACTTGGCGCATTCAACAGCCTGCTGTATATATTTTCCTACAAAATACTCGAGACATCAAACATGTCACAAACTGGGGGATGCTTACTGGGGTATTGGTCTAGTGGTTTACGACGTGGGGCGTGCAATGCCCCCATTACGAGAAAGTGTCAGGAAAGGACGGACGGTTAACAGCGATGATGGAGTAGTGGGTGAAAGGGTGACCGACCTTCCCATATAATGGAAACGTGATAGTCACCACCTTTTACACAACCCCACTTCTCCACTACTTAACTGCCTCCACTTCCTACGAGATCAGGGGTGCTCAATGACTTGTATATATAGGTTTTTCAACCTTATTTTCAAACAAGTGATCAACGCAAGTATCCAGAAAACACCAAGAACTGATAGCTTACGTTATGCAAGCCAGTTCCACATTCTGATACAAGTCATAAAACAACCACACCTTTATAATTCAACATTCTGATCTCAAACACCTTCTTCGCTTCCCTCCCTAAGATCAACCCTTCTCCTTCACTTTGTGACCGAATTGAATCTGGAACGGCCATTTCTTGGTTTAGGCCAGAGTCTTACAGATTGATCTCTCGAATCTAAAAGTACTCCTGTGCAGCACATTTGTTTAGGGTTTGAATTCGTTTCTCATCAACACACCCAAATTTAACAAAAACAGCAGAATCAGTTTTTACCCCAAAACGATTGGCGACCACAGTGGGAGATTAATCTCTCGGTTACAAGATCAATTTTCAATTTCATTTCGATTTTCTCAAATTCAAGATGGTAGATCTTAGTTCTGGGTCAGTTACCAATCCTGATGCTACGGGTGCTGATAAAACTCCTGGAGCTATTTTCATACCGTTAACACCAATGTACCGCCTGCCAGCACAGTCAACACATCACATGGTGTTACATCCTCTAGCACCAACACTAGTAACACTGGAAGCATCCCCTCTGGTGTGACGCCTCCTATTACCAGAGCCAGAGCCGCTGCTACTCCTAATATTTATTCGAGCATGATAACTCCAATCGTCACCAGGGCTACCACCATTTCTTCATCGAGATGAGAGACTGGAGCAGCCATAGGAAGCCAACCCCCTATCACCATTGTTGATTTGATGAAAAGACAAGAAGTTCTCGCTAAGGCTCAGACGGGTATGGCTACAACTCAGAAAGAGGTACTCACTTTCCTCAAGACGCTAACGGAGCGACTACCATAAGATCCGCGTCAACCCATGGAGCCAATAAGGAATACTTTTAACACTCCTAGCGCAAGCACTTCAACAAGGCGTTCCTTCATAGATGAAGAGGTTCGTGTTGCTCCTGAACGCTCACGAGAAAGGAATTAGCCGCCCAACTTCATCACACGTAAGGATCTGGAGCGTCTCCTCCAAAATCGAAGTAAATAAAACCCGGTGGACATGCACCAGCACCAACCTCCATATCCTCCTAATGTGCAAAGAGTTCCTCTCCCGAGAGGATACTCCTCTTCTCAGTTTTCCCTCTATGACGGTACTGGTAACGCTCGTGAACACATCTCTCGTTTTATGGAATCCTTGGGAGAACACGAATACAATCATGTCCTCCGCCTGAAAGAATTTTCAAAGTCGCTTACCGGAAGAGCGTATACCTGGTACAACAACATCGCACCAAACAACATATCCAACTTGTGTGAAATGGTTACCGCTTTCTACAAGAAATATTTCTTTGTGTCTGAGAAAATCACTTTATCAGACTTGGGAAGGATGTTTCAGCGAAACAATGAACATCCATATGATTATGTCAAGAGATCAGGATTCAAGCGCTAGATTATCATGATCCAAATGTAACTTAGCATCAATTGGTAAAGATGTACATTAATGGCATGGTACCCGTCTATCGCGCTTTACTGGAGAACCTGCGTTTCCAAACATTTTATGAACTTCATGAAGCTGCTAAGAGTTCAGCCACAACAGCACCGGCATTACTGGAGAGGACCAGACCCGCCAGAAATGAAGATGCACGTGAGACTCGAGGAAGCATACGTCTCACCAACAAACAAAACAATGCTGGACCCTCTGTAAAGTGTAGTGGGTGAAGGAGGAAAGAGAAAAGCTCCAGCGGCCAAATAACAACCCAAACGTGCGGCACCAGCGCATCAGGTAACTCCACCACGGAAGGCCGCGACTAAGGCACCTACGCAGCAACAAGAAACTTGAGATGCTGCTCCAAACTTACCGTTCCCAATAGAGGAAGTAATTGATCTCCTGGAAGCATGGATTCAGGATGATGCCATCAAACTACCTCCTATCAAACACCCACCAACTGAGGAAGAGATGGCAAATCCCAAATATTGTCGTTACCACAGGTTCGTCAATCATCCCACCAATGAATGCAACAAGTTGAAGCGCATTTTCAAGGAAAAAATAGATGCGGGAGAACTTCAACTAGGCACTAAGGGAGTTCACAGAGACCCTCTCCCAGTCAGAAGCTGCACACTTTCTGGGGACTCTGCTCACAAGACCGTGCAAACTATGATGGAGCGTGTATGTGAAATTATTTATTTCTCCAAGGCACAACGTCAAGATATATTTTCATCTCTCAATCGCATTGTGTCAGGTAAGCAGCTGTTTTCAGCCGGAGAAGCTACTCCTAAGCCCCAATCTCTCTTAGGAGGCGCTGTTGGAATATGCAACTAGGGACTGCTGACCGTTGCCCACCTGAAGGGTGTCGAGTTTGACAGCACGCTGATTGACGCAGCCTATGACTTCAACGTTATCACCATCAAGACTCTGAAATCCGTAAAGATCCCAAAACAGGAAGCCGTTCACTGTCCAACCATGATAAAAAAAACTCGGAAGGGGAGTCTATAGACGCTTATGGGTACATCAATCTCGAAATCAAGGTGGGAGATGCTCTAACGCACGCCAAATTTCATATTTTCAAAGAATGCCCAAATTATGATATGGTTCTGGGGCACTCGTGGGTGCATGGCAACAAAGCAAAGATGGGAGTATGTCCTTTACCAGTGTCTATACCCGAAAGGATTTCCAACAAGCCATCCAACCCTGAGGATTATTTGCTGCCGTATCAACAACTTGCCAATGTGACCCAATTTCCTGGAGAGAGCCCGGCGATGTACATTCGTAGATTCCGAACCCAAGTAAGTCTTATTGAACAACCCTTTCTGCAATCAGTCACTCCTCCTTCCGTCAAGGGCCGGGGACTTGACCCGATCGTCAACCCAGCCGTCACAAGGAGATGTGAATGGGGTGCTGGGCCTTTCAAATATTTTATTAAAAATTTAGAAGCTGTCACAGTCAAAGATGGGGAATATAAGAATCAAGTAATGGTGCAATGCCCAAATCCATTTCAAGTTGGAGATATAGTAGTAAGGGTTGCTGCCCAACCTGCTCCGCCAAATTCCCCAGAAGATGAGCCGTACCTAGTATTGGAAATTATCTTGGGAGGCTACTGCAAACTTATCAATGCTGACAAGCTAGAAGGCGTAGTAATACATGCCATGTGGCTTAAACCTTTCAATACCTAAGACAACACGTCGCCTTTTTCTTTAGCATTTCCCCTTTTCATGCAATATTTGTAATTCCTCCAAAATGACTGCACTGCTTGCATTCATAATTAGGATTTCATTTTATCAGTTAATCGAAATATCATTTCCTCACAAAACCATTACCCATCAGTTCAAAAAAAAAAAATCAAACCATGAAAGAAACACCTTACATCTTTCAGTAAATACCTAAGAGGGGAATATGTAAAGGAAAAAGAAAGAACAAGATATTCAAGGGAAATCATCAAGCAGCAACAGATTCTCCTTGGAAGGCACCGTATCCCGAAGAGCAGCCTACTTCAACATTGAGACGGTGTCTCAATCACCACCTCTTTTGACCGACGTGATCCCAAGAGGAGTTTCTGTCCACTTCAATATGCAATTTTCGGATTTTGAAAATCATTTCACGGACCGGGAAGCAACGAATCTGAAGGTGGCGCACGTACCCAGTGACACTCCCAGTTCGAAATTGCTTCTTCAGAAATCACGTTGTACATGTCGTCAATTGAAGATAAGGCCTATCTCATCCGTTTAGCCAACAATATGCGGCTTATTGGGTCTCTAGATTCGTGGAAAAGCTCCCATGCTTCTACATACCTAGCCGGCACGCCACAAATCTTCAAGAAGCGTGTAATCTGCAAGAGGAATATCAAATAGAAGGTTGGTCGAGCCATAATTGTTATTTTTCCCTACTCTAAATTGCTGTTACTAGCATTAGATGTGTGGAAATATTATTATGAAAGAGGCGCCTCTTCCCATGAGAAGAAAACACAGACTTGCCAGTTATTACTATTTGTGTGTTGTCTTCCTATCCGCCATGTCACCTCAATAGAATATGAAGAGATCAGATTGCAAAATCGCGTTTTAGGAATGAATATCATGAACACAGGCTACCGAAGAGAGCTACATATAAAGTTTCAAGATATTGCGAGATCTTTCTAAGAATTTGGATTTCTTAGTCGGGAGATTTCATTCATTCATCCAACTGGAAACATAAAATCATGAAAGCAGCGCGTGAATGAAGGATTATTATTTGATGAAGCCCTGGCTCCATCCGCATGAAACAAAAGACTACTAAACATCAAAGAAGTATCATCAACGCCAGGGTCAATGGCGCCTTCACTGGAACCCTCTCCAGAAGCCGCTTCAACATCCTCTCCAGAAGCTGCTTCAACATCCTCTTCGGAAGCTTCACCAACATTCACTTCGGAGCCCACTTCAACATCTTCTCCAGATGCCACTCCTCCTATACACTCTTCGGAAGTTGCCCCGACATCCTTTTCAGAAACTGCTTCAACAGCCTTTTGAGGGTCTTCCGGTTCATCCACGTCAGAGTCGAGGATTATGACGCCGTCATGAATAGGGTGTTCATGTTTATCCAGGAGTTCACATTCGCCCAAGAGTTTCTCATGCTCCACCCCCGACACTTTAGCCAGGCAGCAAACCTTTCAGTCCTAGCACTTGTTGGCTGAGATGCTTCATCGCGCCTCCATTTTTCCTCCATGCCAACCGAAGCCAGGAAAACTTAGACACGCTCTCAAACGATGCTCAAGTGTACAAGGGACTTGGAATGCAGTTTGAGATACCAACCAATCGTCTGCCTGATCTACCTGGGGCCAACCGACATCATGCTAAGGGAACGCTCATCTGGACTCCTCATGCCATGTTCCAAGGGCAGGCCGACCCACCTCTCCTGGTAACATCTGTCTACTTTGCCTCATAAGTTTTATCTTTATTTGTCACCATCTAGTGCTTACCCCGCAAAAATGTCACTGTTACGTACTAAGCAGGGGACTTAATGTTGATGGTGGTTTTCGGTTCAGGGTCAAAATTGTGAAACCTTGTTTTTAATGCGCTGTCATCCTGAAAAGGAACAAAATCCATTTGAAAGTGATGAGTGCATAAACCTCTTCACTCACAGATGTATTGAGCAATTCAATATATTTGTATATATATATATAATTCACTCAGAATGGTGCATAGCAACAATCCCAAATATTATATGAATTTTATTTTCCACTAGCATTATTCACTAATGCATTGCCCGCCTAGTATTTTTCTATGCTATGTTCCCCAGCCGAACTCTCAATATTGGCATGACATGATGATTAATGTTCACTCGCAGCGGAGTAGCACGAATCTCCCGAAGTGTCAGTATTGAGATCTGCATGAAAACACTCACACAAGCTGCACCACTCTCTGATAAAGACATTTTCGTGTCAACGCGCTTTTAATTAAAAGTTAGCACGATCGACACGCTTAAATTCCTAAGGGAAAACCTAGACTGTCCATGACAGTCTTAAGGAGCAATCACGGCCACACAATTTGGCCAGACAATTCAACAAGCTTAGCCTCTTCCCAGCAAAACTAGGCGACCTCCATAATGTCCACCGGCGTGCCCACTAGCATCCCTGCCGATCGGAATCCATTTAATTCACCAGCAACACCCCTGATATTTAGGGAGAACCAAGGTGATCGCGTTGTTGAAAGAAAGCTCGAACGAGCTAAGACCGACCATTACGGTCTCAAATTCATCACATCCGCCCAACTTAGCTAGCCTAGTTGGACGGTCTAGATCTTCCTTTGAATGATCAAAGAGATGCTGGCATGTTCACCGGAGACCCAGCTCCGTCCCTGGTTGATCGAAGTACCTACGATAAGCTAAGAGTGCACCAAATCGTTTGCTCAAACTAGGGTGAACGCGCTGCTTTAGAAACCCTAAAGTTACGTTGGGCAGCTTGCTACTGTCACAAATCGATCACAACCGTCCATCTTCTCCAGCCAAATTGAATGGTTTAGATCAAATTTTAGGTGGCCCAATAGATGCCAGCATGCTCATCGGCAGCTCGCCTTTGCGTCTGGCCAATCGGCCCGCTCAAACTAGCGCCCAGTGTTTTCAATCGATTAGCCAAAATAGGGTTGGCCACATGGCTTCTAAACCCTAATTTTAATCAACGGCAGTAAGCAACTGTCGCAAATCATCTCATCTATCTAACTTCGCTAGCCTAGTTGGATGGTCTAGATTTATTTTCAAGAGACCGACGGGATGATGTCGCGATCACCGGCCATCCCTCATTCACAGGGAACGATTGGCCAAGTCATGGCTCGTTCATAAGGTTCCCAAACGATCACTCAAAAGTGTCTATTCGCACTACTTGTATGATTCAATAGCAGTCATAACTGCCGTAAAATCGTCTCAGCCACTCAACTTGGCTAGCCGATTTAAGCGGTTCAGATCTAACCTGGATCGACCGATAGGATTTTAGAATGGCTACCAGTCGCCACTCTCCTATAGGGCCTGACCGGCCACTCCCTGGGATGCGTGCGTAGCTCCTACCGACTCCCTTAAAGAGGGCGGTCACGCTCCTTTTAAGACATTAAGCTCCGCGACTAATTTAGACGAGCTCTAAAACAACGATGCTTCATGCACATCGATTATTTTTAGTAGCTTGTTTAAAAGCGATGCTTCATGTGCATCAATTATAAACGATGCTTTATAAATATTGATTCCACAAATAATTTTATTATTTGAACTAAAAGCGTTATATGCTACTTTAAGCAACGAGTCTTATGACTTGGCGCATTCAGCAGCCTGCTGTATATATTTTCCTACAAAATACTCGAGACATCAAACATTTCACAAACTGGGGGATGCTTACTGGGGTATTGGTCTGGTGGTTTACGGCGTGCGGCGTGCAACGCGCCCATTACGAGAAAGTGTCAGTAAAGGGCAGACGGTTAACAGCAATGAGGGAGTAGTGGGTGAAAGGGTGACCGGCCTTCCCACATAATGGAAACGTGATAGTCACCACCTTTTACAGAACCCCACTTCTCCACTACTTAATTGCCTCCACTTCCTACGAGATCAGGGGTGCTCAATGACTTGTATAAATAGGGTTTTCAACCTTATTTTCAAACAAGTGATCAACACAAGTATCCAGAAAATACCAAGAACTGATAGCTTACGTTCTGCAAGCCAGTTCCACATTCTGATACAAGTCATAAAACCGTCACACCTTTATAATTCAACATTCTGATCTCAAACACCTTCTTCGCTTCCCTCCCTAAGATCAACCATTCTCCTTCACTTTGTGACCGAATTGAATCTGGAACGACCATTTATTGGTTTAGGCTAGAGTCTTACAGATTGATCTCTCGAATCTAAAAGTACTAGTGTGCAGCACATTTGTTTAGGGTTTGAATTCGTTTCTCATCAACACACCAAATTTACCAAAAACAGCATAATCAGTTTTTACCCCAAAACAGGATCGTAGCAACTCTTAGTTGTGGTTGAGATCATCTAAGGGAATCAAGTGTCCAGAATCTGGCGTGGTTCTAGAGGCGTAAGGAACGCAACTGTACCTTTATCAGTGTGAGATTGGTTAGGGCTAAACTACATTCCAATCTGAAGTTAACTTGGAGTAGGTTAGTGTCTGTAGCGGCTTAATATAGTGTGGTGTTCAAATCTGGACTAGGTTCCGGGGTTTTTCTGCATTTGCGGTTTCCTCGTTAACAAAAATTCTGGTGTCTGTGTTATTTCTTTTCAGCATTATATTTGTTTATATAATTCAAATATCACAGGTTGTGCGTAAGTTCAATCAATTGTGAATCCAACATTTGGTTGTTGATTAAATTGATTGACACTTGGATATTAGTTTTTTACACCATCCAAGTTATTTCTTATATTCAATCGGGCTCTCAAATTCCTATTTGTTTGATTGTGGATTGAATTGAGAAATTGAGATATAACTCTTTGATATACTTTTCTTAAGATTGAGTCTTACTGTCTAGTTGATTCTCTTAAAAGTATATTGGAGTTAGTCCATACAGATTGCTAAGACAAATATTCGGTGAGGTTGTTAGACCCACGCTTTTTCATTTTTGTATAGCGGCTTAATTCTGAGAGTATTCAATTCTAGACTAGGTCTCGGGGTTTTTCTGCATTTGCGATTTCCTCGTTAACAAAATCTTGCTGTGTCATTTACTTTTCCTTTCCGCAATTATAATTGTTGTTATTACTTCTCCTTTCCGCAATTATTATTGTTGTTATTATAATTTAAAGTAAATCACACAAGCGTTAACTCCGTATTACTTGATAGTGATCCTATAGTGTTTGGTTAAGTTCGAACATATTATCAAGTAATCACACTTTGATTGTTTTATTGTCTCGATCTCGTATCCATAGACGATCACACAAAGTGTGAATAACGATTTGTCGTATTGTCTCGACTTTTTCCATAGACAATCACTTTCGGTAAGAGGACTTATAGGTGGATAATTTAAAGATTGTGGTGTATTTGGGTACCCTTGTCTTTTCAGCAACTCTTAGTTGTGGGTGAGATCAGCTAAGGGAATCAAGTGCGTAGAGTCCTGCTGGGATTCAGAGGCGTAAGGAATGCGACTGTACCTTGATCAGTGTGAGATTGGTTAGGGCTCAACTATATTCCAGTCCGAAGTTAATTTGTAGTAGGCTTGTGTCTGTAACGGCTTAATACAGTGTGGTGTTCAAAACTGGACTAGGTCCCGGGGTTTTTCTGCATTTGTGGTTTCCTCGTTAACAAAACTTATGGTGTCTGTGTTATTTCTTTTGCGCATTATATTTATTTATATAATTGAAAATATCACAGGTTGTGCATGGTTCAATCAATTGGGAAATCCGACCTTGTTTGTTGGGTAGTAATTGATTGACACTTGAACATTGGTCTTTGATACCGTTCAAGTTATTTCTCATATCAATCGGGCTCACAGATTTTTATCTGTTCGATTGCAGATTGTATTGAGAAATAGAGATACAGCTCTTGGATATATTTCCTTGATTAAGTCTGACTATCTAGTTGTTTCTCACAGAATTATATTGGAGTTAGTCCATACAGATTGCCGAACGAAATATTGGGTGTTGTTGTTAGACCCCCGCTTTTTCAACTTGCATTCCAATATAGCTTGTGATCGGTTACACCTTGATTTCCAATGTAACTTATGACCGATTACAACTAGATATATATAATATAGGCTATGACTGGTTATACCTCAAATCTCAACAAGTTAAGATAGGTTCTACCTTGCCATCTTATATTGGTCATTCAAAAGATATTCAATAAAGAACCTGAACCTTTCGATTATGAAACAAGTTCATATATGTAGTTCCTTTAAACAAATGTTATAACACATTTTTTCCTAGGGTGAAATCATACCTATATAATGCACACATAATCAAGACACTATATACAAAGATTATGTCGATGTCGTATTTATGAAGTTCTAAAAGATAAGCGTTTATACTTCGTAATTCAATAGATTCCTTGACACTTTGATCATAATGTTATATGACCAAGTCTAACCACTAGAGTATTATTTATATACAGCTTCGCATGTTATGTTTTCAATATAATCCGACTTGAAAGATACGTTAGGAATGGAAACAAGATCAAGTCAATATTACTAACCTCAAGAGGAAGGATGATGTCATCGTTGCAGTCGTTACTTATTCACTTCTTCAGGTCTTCATAGTAATACTTGTGCGTCTCAACATTCCTAGACTTTCTAGTCTAACCTAAGCGAAGTTGACTCTAGTATTTAAACAAGCGACTCTAGATGAGTTTTGTTACTAAAATATGACAACTAAACTTGACATATTAATGCTTAGTGGGTTCAACTGAGATATGCTCTAACAAACATGAGTACCAAAAACAAAATAACCCTAAATAAAAAGAAGAATTGGAGAGTATAACAAAAAGGTATGATCAACTGTCAATTTTATTATCATATTATTAAGAAAAAATCTTTGAGTTATGTTGATTGACTTCTATGGGTTTTTGTTTTGTACAAATCCAATGCAAAAGTTTTATAAAAACGTAATCCACAGGCTGGTATTAATCTATAAGTAATATTTCCAGTAACAGTATATTGTTATGAAAAGTTAACTACACTTGGGCTAAGTCGGGATTGGACTGAAAATGAGTGATCATGCAGGGTGTATCAGAGAAGTTAGAGGGTTGCATGCAGACTGTATAACCAGGGAACAACTAGAGATAACGGGAGTAGCTGCAATTTTCCAATGGGCAACAGAATGAAGTGTTTGGGGAGTTAAGAAATGAGTGCTCACATAGGGTGTGTCAGAAAAGATAGAGGGTTGCATGTAGATTGTCCAACCAGGGAACAACTGGAGATAGAAAGAGTAGATGCAGCTTTCCAATGGGCACACCATCACCTTCAAAAGAATGAAATTGGTCGATATTATGACGATACTAGGTAGTGTAGATATCATTACGAGAGAAGTTGATCGTTAATATGATAATGCGATTCTGAACCAACTCTTTTGCTGCTAATAGAAAAGTATGCAAAAGCTAGAGAGCAAAGATACAAAATCAGAACAGGCATTGGCAACACGACTAAATTTGATATAAATTTTAGAGCTCAGTCTTTTAAAATAAAAATGAGAACAAATATAATCTGGGCAGCTAATTTATCTGTTTTTTTGTAACAAATGTGCTATTAAACATGCCTGGACATGAAATACCTTATGGACAATTCTAGACTATCTAAACACACAAAACCGGATTTATAATGTAATAGTTTGGTGAAGGTCTCCGTATGGATAATATGGTCCTCTTTTATCAATAATACGAGAGAAAAAAGAAGGGGCCTTCAAGGTCTCTCTCACTTCTTTTTCTCCAACAAAACCATCAAGAACAACCCTTCTCTGCTCAGATCTAGTCCATTTTTGGACTAGATCTGAGCAGATTTCTTCTTTATTTCTTGTTTTATAGGTTAGCTAGTAGTTTAGTGTAGTTTTTATTATGTTTCTTACTTATCTACACCATTATGGTGGTTTTATCTACTCTTTTGAGGCTTATCTTCTCTTTAATGGCAATTCTTGGTTATTGGGTTGGGTTTTAAGATCAATAGAGATGCTCTCCATGCTCTCCAACGACGAAATCTTCATCTTGATTGTCTCCGGCGACGGAATCTTCATCATCAACTTATCCGGCGACGGAATCTCCATAGGTGGTCTTTTTGACGACGGAAGCTTCATCACTAGTTACAAGAGATTTTAGCAAATCACTCCTACTTTGGGAGCACATCTTTCTATAGAAGAAAAACAAACTAAATGGTTGGAAGTTAAATCCGAGAAAAACCATCCTTTTTCCGATTTAATCGGATCTTATTCATACTTGTATTTGTCTTACTCCGGTAATCCTTCTCTTTCTCTTGTCGGATTTCTCGGTATTGTACTTTTACGGTATGTTCTTGTTACTTTGTATTCTCTTATTTTCGATCTTAAACTCATTGTAACCTCGAATTTTCATTTATTAAAATAAAAAAAAAAAAAAAAAAAAATGTGTGGTAATCTTATAAGCATTGGGAAATCGTATAAATGGTTAATTGATTGTGAGATTTTAACAACTTTTAGCAGCCAAATAAAATTAAAGAAAGTATGTTGCGAATATTTCTAGAATCCATACCATTTCATGAACATCAATGTGATTCTGTTAGACATTTCCCGAACAAAAAGTTAACTCTAATCTCACAAAGTGGATATAATTATTATACAATACTAGTGAGAACGCATGTGCATCTTGAATTTGACTCATTCCACAATATGAAATTTGAAAACAATGAAATTTTTTGAGTAAAATAAAAATTTAATATTCTTATTTGTGTTCGTTACGTCGATAATTCAAAGAGCTTTTCAAACGTATAAACTTTAAAAAAATCCGGTGTATTTTTGGAAAGATAAGTTTTTAAATTTTTGATCTATTTTTAAAACAATGGTATTTCTGTCAATATGTAAATATTTATTTAATGTACGTTTTTTACCTTTATTCTTATTGAATTTGCATAAAAAAAATTTGAAGCATATTTACATGATATAGCTTAGTAATTTATATGAGGACAATTTGGTAATTTTGGGAGACTCTTACCAAGAAAACCTCTTTGTTTTATATTAGCTAGATTAGATAATTAAATAAATCAAGATTTTCAAAAAAACAAGAAAACTAAGAAATAAAGAAAAAAAAATGAAGAAAATACTCAAAGACACTATACGAAATTTCAGAAATTTAAAACTACCTTACATTAGACGGTGGCGTGATTGTGTTATGCTTTTTCACCATGAAAACGACATCAACTATCATTTCCTTTTTTGTGAAATTTGAGGATCAACCTTACATCAATTATTATTATATTTGAGGCCTATCATTTTCTTCACCCACCAACAGAAAGAGGATAAGAGGTGTCTAAACTGGGTAAAAGTACTAAGTTAACCTCACTATTAAAATTTAATCCTAAGCCTTGTCCTTCTACATTTAAATATATTCAAGTCATTTCTAAATTAGCATCAATCGGTTCTAACTACATCGACCGATTTAAAGGAAATTTCATCATCCATTTTTTGCAAACTAAACATCGTCGATTGTAACCTGTTACTCTTACCATAATCGGTTGACGTCCCATATTGACCGATCTATTCTGTATGTGTTTTCTGGTTGAAGAATATTTAACCAGAATCGATCAATGTTCATGCCTATATTGCCTGATTCTTGTATGAAAGAAACGCCTAATTTGTTGTATGTTATTTATGATAGAATCGGATTATGTGAGTGTTTACATAAACCTATTATATAACATTTTATTTCTTAACTGCTAAGCCCATAATCGCTTCGTGTAAATGTCCACATGAACCGATTCTTACAATCGGGCTATTTAGTAAGTAATATGGGCTATTTAGTAAGTAATATGCATCGATTATGGGTGTTTTTCGCGAATTAAAACATCAACCCAGAATCGGTCGATGAGTGCATGAACAATTGAACATCAACCGATTTTGGGTTGACTTTTTCCAAAAAAATAAATAAAAAATTTCTCTCTTTTGATGTTAATTTCTAAATTAACAAAATTAAACATCTCTTAATCAACCAAATTAACTCCAGAAACAAATTAACCATTAAGTAAAATATTTGACTAAGGAGTTTTTCATTTTACTTCAAAATATATATTTTTTGTTTTTTTAGAGATAGGCCTCAAACTAGCCAGGAACTACCTCAAACTCTCTCTTTTTCGTTCTTTTTTCTCTTCTCATTTAAACTTTAACACGTAAAATCGGTTAAGGCAGACCGGAACCCACAGTTACAAGATAGCTTTACTTCATGGTACAGCCTAATACTGGGATTTACAACACCCACTACATGATTTCAACAAAAAGTATACAATTCTCTCAACCATTAAGACCAAATTCTTAATTTCTTGGTTGGATCAATTCGTATTGTTTACAGAAGCCGTGGGGATTTTTACCACCATGGTCTTAATAATTACTAGCAGATTGGTTGCGATGTGAGCATGCTTACCGGTGAGAAAACTACAGTTAGTCGTGCGTGGTCTGAAAGAGAGTAGTTTTCTGGCCACAGACCTTTCTCTACTTCACGGGGGAAGAGAACTGCATTCTTCACGTTAAAACCATACATTTGTTCCTCCTCTACGCCTTCTCCTGTGCTCTCTTCGATCTTTTCCTCTATTTGGTCAAAACAACATACTGGATCCCAAATTCGCTGCTGCAATACCAAAATTAAAATATCAATCAAAAGGCAATAATACAGAGACCATTGGATTAGGCAAAAGTTTCTATATGGAGTAATAAACCAACTAAACCCCTTCCAAGGGCAATCAAGAACACCACTAGCAACTTCTTTCATCAGAAACCTAAACTAATGACATTTTCCTTAACCCAGGGGTGATCAGGGTGGTATTACAAATCATCTATTCAGATAGAGGAGTTGGTTTCCAAAATGTGTTCTAAAAGGGGTTGTGTGGGTGCAAACCCTTTCTTTAAACAGATTACCAGCTCATTATCGATTGGGATCAGAAAATACCTAATTACAAACTACCAGTGGAACAAACTTTTGAATTTTCAGGCGTGATAAATATTATCGAGCGAGCAACGCAGCAAGCAAGATACTGAAACTTGACCATATAGTCGATAAAATAAAAATCAATTACCTGAAATTCACTGTAGTCGACAACACCATTTCCATCTACGTCCGCTTGGATCCACACATCCTCGATCTCTTCAGAACTCAGTGTATGAGGGTCACCAGTTAAACCAAGCTGAATCATGTGGAATATAATTAGGTCTATGTTGTATAACATAATTTACTTTATTTCATCTCTTATAGTATACATATGGTATATACCTGACGCAGTGCTTCACAGAAAGCAGAGTAGGTAATGTAATCACCAGGACTATCAGCTTTCAAGAACGCAAATGCATCACTTTCGTTCAAGGAAGCTTCACGTAGTTGGTACTGCAACCAAAACAAACTTAGCATCAGAAAACATTTTTACTACAAGTGATGAGTCAGGTGAGATATATTCGGCATTAAATTTATCCTATAATATTTGTTTAACTCACCTTAATTATACTAAAGACAGCTTCACCCCAACTTGTTTTTAGTGGTTTCCGATACTTAGTAGGATTAAGAAGCCATATGAAATCTACACCACAGATGTTCCCTCGATGATTTCGATGACTAACCCACTGTAACAAAACTCTAAATAGCATGAGAAACATTTTATTTTAAACCTTTGGAGTTTGGAGGTAATCTCCAAGGAGAGATGAAATTTCAATCCAAAACTATATAGTAAGTAATAACCTTGTGGGCATCTGCATCGCTGTCCGTATACTGATGAGCAGCATCATATGACGACACAAAACTCTGGGATCTAAGGAACTTATAGACGTGTCCCCGCTTGCTCCCGTTCCAGTCACTGTGAAAAAGCACGCAGAATAAAGTTACGGATTTTATGATATTATCGTGATCTTTGATACAGAACGGGGTCAAAAACTTACCCACAAAGTAGTATTGGCATAGGATTAAGCTTGTTTTCTTTCTGGTAGGATTCTACATACTTAAGGATTTTGTAAACCTGTTTTACCAGAACATAAAATATACTTATAAATTAGTTCTGTCTCAACTATAAGCAAATAAAAATTTGCTGATAAAATATAGAAAGTTACATATTTACGGCAGATAATTCTACCTGATGTAACCGTACGATGGAAAGACTAGAATCATGAGGAAATAACAGATGGGTATTCACGATGAGAATTTCTTGCAAAACATTTTTATGCCGACAGGGTGAGAAGGGCACAACTGATTCAACGTGTAACAGTTGCGCAACACGATCTCCGAAATCATTGAAAAGCAATTCTCTATAGTCTAAAATTGTAAAGTAATCCTTATGAACAGCGGTGAGCAAACCTGTTCATAACAGAAAGAGTTTGTTAGAAATCAAAACACATAAAAATATTTAAGTTTAGTATACAAATTGTTTCTGGTTAAATATAATGGCAGTACAATATATATTATTACCCTTTTGGTTCTTCACTGAAAGCTTTTTACCTTGATGTTTGCATGAAAACTTATGACATGCTTTAAAATTGGTACGACCAAGTAGTGATAAGCATGCTCATTTATGCATGATCGATAATTTGATTGACTTAATCTTCTCAATTAGTTTAAATGAAGGAATCGGAAATGCATCTCTGACTTAACACATCTATACTTACATTTAAACATGATTTCCAAGCTGACTATGGACATATTATTTGTTTTCTATGCCCTCATCACCAAAGCTTCCCTAGATGAACTTAATTTGATCAACACCATACGTCATATTCATTTTCAACAAGATTATAAGTAAGTCGTTTCAAAATTATTAATATAAAGTAGTAATCTATACAGAATGAGTGCTCCCAAATTTGCGAGATGGGTGCAAAATACCCCTTACAAGTTTGAAAAAACAAAGAATATCTCTCAAATTGGAGCAACGATATACTAAACAAAAAAAGTTAAAATAATCATTACTTTATATCAATAAATTATGTTTCATTAGGGTTGGTCGACTCATGGTTGAGTGAGGGGCCACAAAACTAGTATTCCAGACAGACAATAGAAAGATCAAGACCAACCAAAGAAACCGACATTAATTTGGAATAAGTGAAGCCCCAATCAATTAGACGAGCTTATCGAGTAAGAATCATTTGTGAAACAAGAAAAGTTCAAGGGGGGAAAGTGATTGATGATCAGGATTAGATGCACTGTTAGTGAAAAAAGAAGTTCCAAGCGAACAATTGATATCCCTTTTGGTAGTCAGTAATAACGAAGATCCAAGAAAAAGTTCAACCCGAAAAAAGGGACCATACCATCTCCTCGGTTGTTTGTGCGTGCTAGCTTGAAACTAGTATAGCCTGCATTACCAAGTCTTTTCTCATACATTTCAACAAGCTCTTCATTTCCAACCCAAAATTCCTATTGAGAAAAGAATCCATATTAAACCAGCAAATTCATCGCACTCACAATTATATCCTTGAATAGCAGAGTTATTGTACTAAGTCAAAATCAAAGAACAACCAAATTAACAAAAACAAATAAAAATGCATTGATAACTTACCTGAAGACATATGATTGACGATCTATCACACAACAAAAGATCTAATATACTTCGGTTTCTGCTAAACCAGTATGCTCTGTATTCGCTTTCTCGGCGGCTTTGATTCTGTTATGCAACACCAACCAATACTAACCATTAGTTTCTAAAGTCTAAACAATAATCAAAAAGAAAAGCTTAAGTACCCCACACAGACATTTAAACAAACAGCTTGAATTCAAACAATCAACATAAACCTTATTCAGAATACTTCAAATTTCAAAATTTCTGATTCAATTTTCCAAAAAAATGCATTGAGAGTCAAAAAGGAACAACATAACATCAAATAAATGAAAAGGTTTACCTCTTTATCAAGTCTTTTGTAGATAGGTGCTAGAATATTGAATGTAGTACAGGAAATACAAGGGTCGGCCATTGATGCATAAGTTCCAATCCTTGATATTCTTCCTCCTTTAACTTTACTACTATTATTATTATTATTGGTATTGTTGTCAATTCCTCCACTTGTATTTATCTTTACAAAATTTGAATCCACCACCTGCTTTTACGCAAATATCAACATCACAATCAATAAACATCATGAAATCCACAAACACATTTCTATTCAACCAAACCCATATCCATAATACACCATCCGAATTTGATACTTTACCATTTCACTGTATCGTTTAAGAAGTGGGTAATGTTCTGGTTCTGGTTCTTCAATTAGTTGTTGCTGTTGGTGTTGAAGATTGGATAAAGAGAGAAACAGAAGAAAGAAGATAAACAAAGAGAGAAGATTAAAGAGATTGTTGTTTTTGAACATAAAACCAATTTCAAATACAAAGATCAAATTTCTTTCTTAGGATTTAACGATGAACCCAAACAACAAGCAACAGAATAATGTTTGATTGTAAGAAAGAAGAACGAACGAAAACCCAATGAAAGATTCGAGTCTTTGTGTTTGTTTTTATACACAAAATACAAACTCGTTGTGTGGCTCCTTGTCTCTCTAAATTTTATTCTACAAAAAAAATTGTTTTAAAATCTTTTTTGTTTTCTGGGATGGAATACGGACGACGATACGTGAAACCGAAAGTCTAAGGAGAAAATGTAAAACACAAAACTACTTTTAATCTTAATCTTCTTAATCAAGGGATTTCGTTCCTAATTACTGTCTTTATTAAAGAAAGGCAAAGGGTTGAGATTCTCTTTATTCTGCATTGGGCGGTGTTGATTGTTTTTCACCGATGGGAGATATATAAGCTTATCTTGACGAATGTGTCACTCCACTCTCCATGTCTACTATCTAAAGAAAATGGGCCAGTTTTATAAGCTTTTTTCGAAGGTCAAGCAACAATCATAACCGACTAAATCCGTCGAAAAGTTTATGCTGGTAGATGCCTAAATTATATACTACATTGGAGTTCACTGATAAGTAAATGATCGCAGCAACATTCAACATTTACGCAATATACTCATCTGGTTTGAAGTGATTTCTAGCCTCAAAATCAATTTTCATAAAACTGCCCTTATGGCTGTTGGCAGTGACCAAAATTTGGAGAATTTTGCTGAGGTGATGGGATGCAAAACTCAAGAGCTTCCAACCAGTTATCTTGGTTTCCCGTTAGGTGCGCCTTACAGATCCGTTAATAAGTGGTCAATTGTAATTGAAAGAGTTGAAGCCAGACTTCCGGGGCGGATAGCCAAAGATCTTACTAAAGGAGGTAAACTCACGCTCATTCAATCGGTGCTTACTGCTTTACCTATCTACTTCTTATCTCTATATGCAGCTCCTGTTAGTATCATTAAAAATCTTGAAAGGATCATGTGCAACTTTATGTGGAACAAAGGAGAGAAGAAGAAGTACCACCTGGTTGATAGGGATGTCATTACCAAGCCTAAACATTTAGGGGGTTTGGGTATTAAAATTTTGAGACTTGTGAATATTGCGCTGCTTATGAAATGGCTTTGGAAATTTGGAGATTCTAATGACCCTCTTTGGAAATCTCTTATTATACAAAAGTATGGCAGTGACATTCTAGGTTGGAACTCGAAAAATCCTAAAAATGCGTATGGATGCAGCATTTGGAAAGGTGTTCAAAATCTTTGCGAAGAGTTCAACTCAAATTGCAAGTTCATTCTAGGTACTGGTGAAAGGATTTACTTCTGGAAACATATTTGGTTGGGAAATTCTACCTTAGCCACACAATTTCCTCCTGCTTTCGAGGCATCTTTGAATAAAGACAGCACCATAGCTCAAATGTTCAATACTGCTACCCAGAGTTGGTCTTTAGGAATAACGAGAAGAATTCAAGACCATGTGATAGCTGGTCTCCTCCATGTGCTGGATGATAATAATATTATCTTCACAAACCTTGAAGATAAAAGAGTTTGGATAGATGGCGACGCTGTTAGTGAATTTTCGGTGAAGAAATGTTATAGGTGGTTAGTTCAGCGCAACGAGGCTTATGCGGAAGCCGAGCACATAAATCCAAAGAAGATCTGGAACAAGTGTTGGCCCCTTAAGGTAAGCTTCTTCCTTTGGTTGGCTGCTAAGAAAAAAATCATAACTCAAGACCAGCTAGTAAAAATAAAATTGAGAGAGTGGGTCAATCATTGCTACTTATGTATCAATGATGCAGAAACTTCATTACACTTGCTTCTCCATTGTCCGTATGCTAGCAGTATTTGGCACTTTTTCATCCAGGAATTCAACCTCATTTGGACTATTCCTCATACAATCGATGTTGCCATCTAATCTTGGCCTCAATCAACAGCTAAATCAAGAAAAGCCATTGTCATCAAGACAATCCCTGCAGTCATCTTATGGAATGAGAGGAATCATCGTGCCTTTGACGATAAATCTCTTGAAAAAGCTAAATTGATTAAAGAAATTAAGTTTACAGTGGCGTATTGGCTTCACAAGCAACCTCGGTTTCAAGGAATATCTCTTCGGTACTTCATGCTCCAATGGAAATTAGTGGTGTTTGAACCTCCTTAAATTTCATCTGTCATGTATAAGGAGTTTTAAGTTTGTTTTCGTAGCACTTGTTGTTTCTTGTGTTGTTCCTTTCCTTTTTTGGTCGGTTCTTGTAGTTCTTGTGCGTTGTGCGTTCACGTTTTGTGAGCCTTTCCCTTTTTTCTTAATAAAGTTAATTTACCGATCAATAAAAAAAGTACACTCTCTGAGTTTTATTTGCCAAAACATTTATGTGGACCAATTTTAGGTACCACCAATGCACTGATAATAGTATTGGAGTTTTATTTGAGCTTGTTTTCCACAAATTCTGTCAACAACACGGAATTTTATATGAGATAAATGAACACGATATATGCAATGGGAGTGTACCTTTTTTTCTTTTTTCCTTTTGACAACCAAGTGTATATAATTCTTCTTTCCCAAACAAAGAGCAGCCTCATTGATAAGAACAAGTACAAAAGAAAAAAAGAATAAGTTATGTACGTAATTCTGTCAGGATTAGTTTTGTGTATTTACCTGAGAAAGCTCTTGGCCGGTTAAGTTTTAAGACATGGCTTGCGGTGTTGGTATTGTATCGGTACTCATTACCAACCATACAATTTGATTGGCTAAACTAATACTAGTAGCTATGCCTTGGTTTTATGAGGTTTCTTTTGGAGCACCTAAGTTTATATGAAGGGATGTTTATGTCTTCGCAGATTCATTGTACTTATAACTATCAAGTTCAGTTGGGCGATTGTTAATCGAATCACTTTTCTTTTCTTGATTCGACAAAAAATTACATGTTCTTAGTTTTCTTAAAAAAAAAAAAAAAAAAAAAAAAAAAAAAAAAAAAACTTTTGCAACTTGATTAGCTATTTTTTACTTTAAGTTGTTGTTAGGCATAAGCTTATTACCGTGGTTTCAAAAATATGTGTACTTGGTTGCTCTAAGATTTTATTCGCTTGTCAATTTGGGGCATCGTGCACCAAAGGTTTTTGTTTCGATCATTATCAAAAGAAAAATAATGATGTGGATCATATTATTCATATAACTTACTTATATTATAGTTCTTTATTAAAATACAGAATAAAACCCTTTACATTAAATATCAGAATTGACCAACATGCGGAACTATTAAAACACTACATAAGTTAATCACTGTATTGCCTATTAGAATCCAATTAGTTTTACGATATGTATACAAACAAGGTTTCTTTCAGCTCACTTAGAATATACCTACAAAAATGCTACTCTTTTCACCAAATACTTGAGGAAAAGAGAGGGGGAGGAAAGAAAATCTTCCGTGGACGCATCTTCCTGCAAAATCTCCGGAAAGCTCACAAGAAAAATCTTCGGTGGCTCGTATCCATTTTCGTCTAACAACCGAAAAAACAAAAGCAAGGTAAGCAAACAAATTAAATGAAAGAAGGAGAGGAAAATTATTTTTAATTCAACCGGGGGAACATAATACCTTGTGAAGCCATTCATATTCCCCTCCTTTAGTATCAAATGTTCCATGCTGTAAACTGATCGATTTAAGCATGAAACGAGGACCACATTCCTGCACGTTTTCGGAAGGATATTTTAGCTAACATGTTTACAAAGACTGTCATGTCATGTGACAACTTCACTATAAATCAGTCATCCTGCCACCCTTCTTATCAGAGTGTTTTAGATGGAGAAATAATTTCCTTCCATCTATACCACAGTTTCAATATTTACTTATTTATTATCATACTTTTTTTTCCTTTTTTTTTCTGTAAGTTACTCAATAAAAGGTTTGAAACAAGTACCAGACTCAGATAGTTATGTAGTAGGAAGGTAAAACTTTTGACCTGCAGGCGAGTAATCACTTTTCCAAGCTTATTCTCATTGGTTTCTTTATTTTTACCTTTCCCATTGAGCGGCTTGATTGATTTCTGGTCAAAAATATACCTAGCACCATACCGAAAGAAATATTACTACCATGTAGAACAAAAATTAATTAAAGATTAGTAGTACTCTTAAGCAATGTGTTATGCTCAGAGCAAACATAACCGTATAGAGGCAAACCTATGGTGGCGAAAGAAAATGAAATCACGCTGATTGTGGAAGGTCACAACCCTTCTTCCTCGAAAATTAGGATCTTGAGGGAAGAGTGATTGTATCATCCTATACAGAACATGTCGAGAGAAAAAAGATTAGGAGATAAGTATACACGTGGAATTAAATCCAAGAGAAACTAAACAACAAAGATATTATATGGGGAAATCCAACTTCAAAGGGTAAGGATTTTACCTCCCAACACGATGTCCCAAACGTGTCGTGAAATTATTCATCACTAGCTCAGGCATGTGAAGAGTTGGATTACCATGATTCTGCCAGTAACAAATAGAAGTCATTAGCACATACAATGTGTAATCATATGTTAGTTGGCACACATGCGTAAACACGGTAAACTTCCTGCACTGCATCCTAAAACTTTCTCACGTAACAATGAGCCAGGCATGCATGGGTGTGAATAGACATACCTTAATATCCTTGTGCAAGACCAGACTTGAGAGCTTAAAATGTGCAGTTGGTCCATCTGGTAAGCCAATAATGAGGAGAGCATCTACAGAGATTTTGTTTTGAAGATATTCATGAAATAACGTCTGATCAGAATCAGGTAATAAACTTGAAACCATAACAAAGATGGGTATTAAAAAAAATTAATAAATAAATAACCAAGAGTGCAATCTAGGAATAAATGGGAACCCAAAGAGATTTGCTTACCTGGTTGCCTACGGTTAGTGTGGACAACAACTATAGATTTGAAGTCCTTTTCATTTGCATATACCACAATTTGCACAACAAAGAAAGGTGTAACCTGGAAATTACTGCACACATATTAGCAATAAATGACGTCAAAACCATAAAAATCAACTAACCTTTTTCAAGTCATAGGTTCCTCTCTTGAAATAATGAGCATTTGGAATTACTGTCAGTATTTCCGAGATGAAAGATGGTATTCTCTGCAAATAAAAAAAATCCATCAAATATCATGTTTTGGACATAACATTTTAACCAGATAAACTGTGTAAGTATCGGAAAACATACAGTAGAGTTGAAACAACATGTGGTGATCAAAATTTTGGGAGTGATTTCTCGTTTCAGAATTCCACTGAACTCATCCACATCATTCCCAGCAAATAACTGCAAGGAAGCAACGTACCATCACTTAAAAAAGTTCAACAGTATTTACTTACGAATAATGACTGAAAACATCCTGATGACTATGTTTTGGGTTGAATAAAAATAAAGAGCAACAAAACTCCAGACGGAGAGTTGAAAGGATATTATAAGACAAACCTCTTCATCATCGGGCTTACAAATGGTTTCATCAGGCACCCTTCTGTTTTCAATGGTATGTGGTGTTGGTCTAGGAGGTAGCTGCAAATTCAAAAAAATTATGAGTAACAAAGCCAAACACCAAAATCTATTTTTCTGTAGAAAACTAATACCCACTTAATTCCTTTATAGATACCAAAAGGTTATCAAACATAACAAGATATTCAAAACAAATGAAAGGTATGGGGTTAAAAAAGACCTCTTCCCCGAGCTCCATAGCTTTCTTTTCCTTAGCTTCATGATCTATTTGCTTCTTTCGCTTCTCAACTTTCTTTTCATGCTTGAGATGGGAATGAACAACGACCCTCTTGTCCTTGTTCTTTATTGTAGATGGTAATACCTGTCTTTTCTTATTACACGGGTTTACTTCTCTTTCTTCTTCAGCAGCAACTTCTCCTTCATCCTTCTTTCTCTTCCCACCCATTTTCATTTCTCCCGAACCGGGGAGTATACAGTTCAGTTCTGGAATTTATTAGAGCAACATTAGAATAACAGAGACCTCAAGCTACATTGATAATGATGAATTCATACTCTCGCGAAACAAATAAAGAATTTGAACTTTAGTGGACTCATTTATTCATGATGTTCATTAGGATTCAAAAATCCAACCTAATAATGATGAATATTAAGTAGAAACAAAGCAATATGTAAGATACCGCAAATTGGGGGATTTTTTTTGATTTTATCCCTGGAAATAGGAAAGCGTCTATTGAACTTAAACCATGTAAGTAAAATCAAGTGGTTAGAAATTAGGGCCAATTCATAAGTTGACTCTAAATTCCTTAATAGAATAGGAGCAATTCAAAAGATTAATTGAGAAACTCACTCCATCGTCCCGTAGCGTAAACTTGATAACTGAGCCCAATTTCATATTATTAAATAACTCTAATATCATCAAACCTAAGCCCTAGTTTTGTTTTTCCACATATTCAGGAGTAAGCAAATTATATTTACGACAAAAATAGAGTAGGCAATCATGCTAGCCAGTTTGCAGGGAGATATTCCAGCCATGGAATAATTATGGGTTAACAACAAAAGCTTCTTTCGATTTCAAGATGAAATAATACAAAATGAACTAACACTTGCAATTCAACAGTTTGTTCCTTATTTTTTTAAGGGTTTAGGAACTGAATTTCAGGACTGTGGTGGGAGCTCAGAAAAAGAGAGAGCGAGTTACAGCTAGGGTTTAAGCCTGTATTCCTAAAGGAATGTAGATATCTAATCACCAAAATATTGCTCAAATTCAACCGACTAAAGTTTCAATTACCAACCCTGGAGAGAAAGAGAAAGATTACCTTTAACTGATTGCTTGTGCTCCCCAGTTGGTAGTCCAGTAGTACCACTGATGGTGGTGAACACCGGTCGTGCTGGAACGAGAGAGACTGAGAGATGGGGGTTCGCAGACGAGATTTTAGGACTGTTGGATCTTCCACTACATGAGAGGTTTTAGGCCCATGGACCTAATACTAATAGGCCAAGTTCCTATGGGTATTAACAAATTTGCTGAATTGCCTACGCCTAGCCAGGTCTAGCCATGGCAAATGCATGAGCAAAACAACCATATCCGCAAATTTCACCCGACTCGAACCGAATTTTAGTGGATGGATGCTCGCCTCGCGTTTTGGTGTATTTGATGTGGGTGAATTCCTAAACCCGGCTGTTTTCACGGGTTAGATACGGATAGTATTTTTTTTATAAGAAAAACATATATTAAGAGCTAAGCAAGAAAAGATAAATTGTTTTAAAAAAAATATGAAAGTGTTACAGGAAAATACTGCATTAAATATTCAAACAACAACACCCTTCCTCCAATGTTGTAAAGCAAATTCCTCTTCTACATCTTCCTTCTCGTTGTTTTAACCTAAACAACAAAATCTTTAGGTTTCACTTGTAAATCTAATACAACTTCCAGATATAAATTTCTACCTGGTTATGTATCACCCAACGCTACAACTTTGTTTGGAATAAAAAGACTTCAATTCATTGCTCGGAGCTAACAATTTACCAATACAGACAAAAGAAAGCATATCAGTGGATGCTGAGGAGACTATCAAAATCCCCTTCACTTGTTCTTGCAAGAACGGAACCGAAGTTTCTAATAATGGTCCGACTTATAGAGTACAATCAGGAGAATCTTTGTATTATATCGCCAAGGATTTATATGGATTGTTAATTACAAGAGACGAATTAACAAGGATGACAACGAGAGAAAATGACAAATTTAAGAATATTATGGACTCGCATGATCATGGATCTTTTTTTGTCTTTGTTTATGGGACACAATATTAACATTAGTCTTTTGTAATTATGTATTGAAATCCTCCAACCCACCTGCATCCACTCGGTTCATCTGCTCAGTCGTCGGGTAATGGATTGGACGCGAGTGCATTTCAAAAATGGGCAATTTAAAAAAGTAAGCCAGTTTTTTTTTATGATTTACAAAACTAGGCCAGTTTTTTTATTTCTTACAAAACTAAAACGGTGGATAGAGAGTTAGTAGTTAAGTGGCCTTAAAATGACATAATAGTCATTTGAGTCAGAGTCAGCTAGGCTGACTGGTCTATTCTTCCAAGGGATGAGCCATTGCAAAGGAGAAACTCACTGTTGCACCATCATGGTGCATCACAACTCCAATTCCAGCCATGATGGTGCTACATCACTTCCACCACCTCCAATTCATCTCGAATCCATAAACTCATATTCCAACAACCCTGCAGACATTCATTCACAGTATTCATCATGTCCCATTCATCTTTTTCATCCTTGACAGCAAGGTATTGAAAACGTGTAGTGGAGCGTGACTCGTTTTCTATTTTTGAGAAGCGATGCGTAGGTTGAAGCGTGAAGCGGTGATTCATGGTTGGCGGTGAATCGTAAAATATAAAATTTGATATATTATAAATAGGTATGAAAATATTTATAAAAAATATAGTCAATATTATCTTAAATTACCATGTAGAATAGTGGTTGAGCATTCACATACCACACACTAGGTGGTAGGTTTGAATCCACTACACAATATCCTGGTTTTTGCAACGCCATAATATTTTTATTTGAAACGGATATAATTATTGTAGATGGAGCAGCGAAAGTGTATGTTTTAAAATAAAATATCCGTTGCTTCATTTATAAACTAACTCATAATAATTGAGCATAATTTGTGCACCGTTTATATAGTTTGCGATCATATGGTTATTTTAAATTCTGTTATTTTCAAGGGTTTTTATATATTTATCTTTTCTTTTTTGCAAACTCTTTTTTTGTTTCTCATCTTCCTCCTAAACCCACTTCTGAATATCTCGCCGATCCAATCCCAACTCTCACAAATCAAAAACTAATCCTAACCCCATCACAAAATCAAAACCCATCTTTTAGATCTAAAAGAAAACCCCACTTTTATAACCCTGGATTTAACGAAAATCAAATCCTCATCTCATTTCAGCTCGCTCGTTTTTTGCATACCCATACAACTCTCGTCACTGAATCAAACATGATTTCAAAACCTAATCCTAACCGCATCTTTGAATCAAAACACATCTCAGAATCAAAATTTTGTATCCCCTAATTTTGTAGCCCTAGATTCAGTTAATTTTTCTCCTGAAATCAAAGCAAACCCTCGTATTATATTTGACAGAGCTGAGGGTACAAGAAGAAGATTTCACAAGGTATAAACCCTAATCTTTTACTTGTTTTTGTTATCATTGCTTGATTTTGTGAATAACGTCTTGTCTTACGTAGTATTTTGTAAAGATTTTGCAATTTTTCTTTCTGTTTGCTATTTGATGGAGTTTTAGAGCATGTATTTCTTTTGATTTCAGTTTTGTGGTGTTGATGGTTTTGTTAGGGAAGGTGTTAATTGTGTGGGTGATTTTGTTGGTAGTAGCAGGTGGTGGTGATTTTGATTGCAATCTTCTTTTAATTAATATGATTTTTCTTTCTTCGTCAATACGTTTTTTGTTGATAAATGACGGTTTTGATAATGTGATTTTGTTTGTACGGATTGTATTAGGTTTTTCTTCTCTTGTATTTTGTTGTTTTTCTTTTGTTATGCCTAGATTTTGAATGTAAGGTTTGTGGATTTTTATCTGATTGATGTATCTGGTTTTTACATGCCTCTTCTTGTGAAATGATTTTACATTTAGTATGATGACTTATTCTCGAATTACAGTTTGTCATCTTGTGTCTTTATGTTTATTATACTGCTAATAACCTTCAGAAATCAGATTGAAGTCTAGATCCTTCTTTGTATGTCTTGTTTTTCTTTTAAATGAGGTTTTGGACAATTGTATAATGTGAATATGATACGTATACTTTAGTTTTATGTACAAAGATTATTGAGTAATTGTAAGTGCTTTGCAATTAAGTTTGTAAGTTGAGAAGACTGTAGATACAATAATTTGATTTTAAAGCTTAGAGAAATTAACATAATAAGTTAATAAAGCTATCTTCTTGTCATATTCTGGTTTTCATGAATGTATGGGACTCTAGGGTTTTATATAACTAATCCGACATATTTTTGTTTATTTTCTGTTCACTCATTTCTTTCATTTCGTGCTGCAGACAATCACTTCTACTGGAATCAGGAACGGTGAGTTGTTTATAGCTGATGTTAACACTCAACCGAAAAAAAAGAATATCACAACTAATGTCAAAGTTGACACAAATTCTAGGGTAAGTCGTTTTTTCTAAATAGTTAACTGATGTTTACTTACTTGTAGCTATACACATATATTAACATTCTACCATAGAACAAGTTCACTAATATGAATTGGTTTCTCTGTTATCTTTGTCAAATCTATTAATGTACATGATTTATCTTGGTACTTTCATCTCTTTGCAACTGTTTCAATCAATGAGCCTGCACCTGGTCTCAAAGCAATTTTTAACTTTGTCGTTCCCGATCAAAGGTCTGGCAAGGTAATTGGTTCTCACCTTTCTGTTATCTTTTTCTCTGTCATTTATTTTAGCAACTACATCAATTTAGACTGGTTAAGAGGCAGACAAAGTTAGACTGGATTTGCCTATTTGTTAGTCAATGCATTTTGCCGACTGTAGGTTCATCTCATCTAACGTTGATCAAGTTTTTCTCAATATATGAATTTATTGCCTCGGACCTCGGTCGATGGATTTTTAAATCAAAAATATCTTTGCTTAATTTTTAAAATATTATTTCTTGAAGTTTGACCATTTTGCGCTTCTGACTTTGGTCAAAATCATTGACTACACGCTTCACAGACATAACGCTTTATAGGTACGCTTGAGAGGGTTTATGAAAAAAGTTAAAGCGAAGCGTAAAGCGTAGGCTTTTAAAAACCATGCTTGCTAGAATCAACACATTGTTTTCCCTGCAGTTTCAGTTTAAAACAATGCATATATCAATTATGTACCACCTATTCAACCACTGCAACACAATGCCTTCACTGCATCTGAAGACCCAACCATCAAAAATAAATAATGCACCATCGTCTAACTTCATTCCTTGCATCTGAACTTCTCACACCCTTAGCCAAATACAACACAAAGCACAAACCCATAAATCATATTTCCTCAACAGGTTTTTACTACAAGAATTCACTTCTTCTCAGCTTCTCTAACCATTAATATCATTGAACCTTTCTGTTTCCATTCTTCTCAGCTTCTCTAACCATCACAACCACTACCGATTCGAATTAACCCCAAGCTATTAACAACTTCATCAATCAGCACCAGAGTCATCTGACTCACTACAATCTTAAATTCAAATCAGTGAACACATAGAATCCAAAGTTCCACACTCTTCTCCACCATCAGCGAGCATCAACCTCTTTGTCAACCCCTCTTACAGAACTCACATATTTATCACAACCACCAACAATTGCAGTAATAACGAGCTACAGAAAATCCAATTCTTTCCTTCCCTGTCAGCCACCATAATCAATAGCATCACTTACCCCTTTCTCTCAATTCGCTGAAAACACCACCCCAAAATTCTTACCACCATCATTGATTCGAATCAAATAAAACCCTTTGAACACATCCCCTAGAACCTGTTAACACATCAATCTTCGGTACCAATTCTAGCCGTAGTATTAAACAGAATCAGTTGTTTCATGAATTTGACTCGAACCCATTCATTACCTTGTTTTTCTAAAAAACCCTAGTTGTTTCCATTTCTTCTTTATCCATTATCAAGCACCAACAGAAATAACAGCAGGTGTTCTTCCTTAAATTGATTTCTCCAATCTATCTCACTAAAATCGATCCAAACTCAAATCTGAGTTGAACCCATTCTTTTAAACCCTTAAATTCTTCTTCATCTGTTTTATAAGTAACAACTCTCAATTCCACTAAAGATCAACACCACCAAACCCTAATTTCTTCTATTATTCATCACAACTAACAGCAACAAGATTCATTTCTTCTTCTCTAATTCGAACTCTATCTCAACTTCAATTCCTATTCATTCCCATGAATTTCTACATCTTCAATCCTTTGTTCTTCTTCATCTCCACCGAACCAAACCCATCTTCTATTTCATCAATTAGAACCCAAAATCAGCATCGATCTTCATTTTGCACTATTGGGTAACAGGAACCACCAGAGTTTGTTCACTAGTTCTAATCTCTCGTGTTTCGGTTGGTGAAGAACATAAATGGGGAAGAAGCGCAGAGATGGAAGAGAGGAACTGAATGAAGGGATTTTAGGTTAATGATGTATATTGGATATTATTATCGTTCAATAATCTTCGAGATTTCCTGATCTTGGATTAGGGGTTCAGATCGAAACACGTGGGAGATAATAACTATGCCACTGACACACATACAAATAGGGCATTTTAGTAATCTTATCCAGTTCACGAGATCTCTTTAAACAAGATTTTGGCGAGATACTGACCGGTCAACACGAGATATTGACTGAGATAACGGATTTGGATGGAATCCGTTTAATAGGCCTAGATTTGTAAGAAATAAAAAAACAGGCTTAGATTTGAAAACGAGGTTCCAAAACATACCTATTTCTGTATATATTCCTTTAAAAATCCATCATTGTAATGGATTGGACACGGGTGGTATCAAATACGCATCCACTCATCCGTTGCTCATCCTTAATACAATAGCAAGAGTCAACGAATGGCTTAATCTCTACTGTGCGGTAGAGATTATGCCGAACGGTAAAGAGTCTGATGCTCAGTACAGTTTGTACCATTCGGTATTTTTTGTTTTCACCCTATTATATATATATATATGTTAGAGCATTGCTCGGTTGAACCCACTAGCGTTGGTATGTCAAGCTAATTGTCAAATTTAGTTTCCAAAACGCATTCTTGATTTAGTATACTAAATTTAGTTTCAGACTAGATTAGGTCGAAGAAGAGCTATTCTTAAAGAAGGAAGATTGAAGACTACAATAAGACATCAATGAGGACTTCATGATCAAAGGTATGTGGTAATTTATTTTATTTGGATTCTTGTTCAATTCTACCTTTCTAATCTATCGAAACAAATGCTCACTCTATGGAACAATTCCTATGACGGTAAATGTACATTTATGTATATATACTCGAGGTTATTTAAGCCACGACTTTTGTGACAATAACCTTTATCCCTAGAAAGGTTCTTATTTTATAGTGAATGAGCTTACGAATTCAACGAGCCAAGAATCACTCAATTCTGAGTTATAACGATGAAGTTATGAATGATTTATTAAAGTAACAATTATAAGTGTCGCTGTAATTGTTACTGTTCGTTAGTAGGAAACAATCCACGAACTTTTTGTAACGGTTCACGGACTTGAGCCCAATTACGTGACTATAAGCCATTTTTGGTCAAGTTTTTGATGTTTCCTTATCTAGGCAAGATAGCTATTACTCCAAACATATTTGATTACCATATTAAAGTGTTTGTGATATCTTTTAATTCCTTCCTAAGATAAATTGTGATTTACTCACATAAATACAATATTTGCTAAATTAATTATTTATTTAATTATTTTGGCAAGAGTTGTAACTTAGGAAAGACTCCCAAAATTAGGAGAGTCTTGAAAAAGGAAAATAGTTTTGCTTAGCTTTCAAGCTACCTTGTTCACTATAAATAAAGGGTTCGTGAGTGCTACACGTTTTTTATCCCCTTTGAAAAATTGGTGTTAGCTTCATAAGGTTGTTTTCCATGTCTTCTGTTCTTCGTGAACAAGAGTGAGATAAAAGTCTTTGTATTGGGGATCACAAAGCTAAGTTGATAATAATTTTCGTGATTGTTTTTTACAACTTGTAATCTAGGTTTTTCACCTCTTATCTATTCTAAGGTCTTCTCTTCTGATATAAAACCATTCAAGAGTTGTTGATCATAAACCCTAGGTTTTGATAGATTTCAGTTCTCGATCGTATACCAACAATTGTTAGTTGAAATCGGAACTAGAAAGAAAACTTCGATTAAGGTATCTCGTAAAAACCCTTAAGAAGTTTTAAACAAGATATCTTTATATTTATTCTAGTTGTTCTTGTTGTAGAATAATTAGGTTTCTCTTCCTTTTTGAAGAGTACAATAATCCCTAATCTATAAGTTTGTTTTGATATTACTTTTACTTAGTAATTGTTTTTTCTCAAAACAAACACAAGATTTCCAAAACCTTGATTCACATCTAAAGGGAAATCAAACCGGTATTTTGTGAAAGCAAAAGATCAAAAAGTATCAACGGTGTCGTTACTTCTTCTAAAGAGAACTAACATTCTGCTAGAAGATTTTTGAGAGTGCTTCTGAAGAGAACCTTGTTCTGCCAGAAGATTTTCGAGAATAACTTCTAAAGAGAATTGGTGTTATGCTAGGAAGTTTTACAAGTGCTTGAATACAGCTGAAGCAGGTATTACATCTAGTCCGAATAGGTAGTAGGAAATTGGTGTAACAACTTATAATCAGTGTGTGTTTATTCTGGACTAGGTCCCGGGGGTTTTCTGCATTTGCGGTTTCCTCGTTAACAAAATTTCTGGTGTCTGTGTTATTTCTTTTTTGCATTATATTGTTTATCTTTATAATTGAAATATTACAGGTTTTGCGTTAATCAATCATCATTGATAAGTCCGACCTTATTTGTTGGATAGGATTTTGATTGATCTTGGACATCGGGCTTTGGTACCGTCCAAGTATTTCTCACATCAATCAGGCTCATAGATTTATATCTGTTTGATTTGCTGATTGATTTGAGAAAAAGAGATAAACTCTTTAGTATTATTCTTTGATTGTGTTTTTACTCTCGGAATATTATTAAGGTTTAGTCTATACAGATTTCCAAACGAAATATTGGGTGTGGTGTAGTACCCCCACTTTTGTAATTGGTATCAGAGCAGGCAAACACGCTAAGACCTCATAAGTATGTGTTTGGAGCAATATGATTCTATGGACTGAAGTGGTATCTCTATAAACGTACTGCCAGTCTTCGATGTCTCGAATTACTTATGGTGGAAAATTGTTATGCATGCCTTTCTTCAAGCATGTGATTTTCAATCATGGGTTCGTGTTGTTAATGGCTATGATCCTCCAACAGTTATAGTAGACGATGTAACTGTTGCAAAGGATATTGGTAGTTGTAGTGATGTCGAGATTAATGATGCAAGGAAAAATTATGATGGATTAAATGCTATCATCCATGCCATCACCCCAGATCTTCAGCACCACGTGACTACATGTAATATGTCTAAAGATGCTTGGGATATCTTAGAAACCGTATTTGAAGGGAATGCCACAGAGAAAGAAGCAAGGCTTCAAAACCTAGCTTATGACTGGGAAAACCTTCGTATGTCTGATGGTGAAACCTTTGAAGAGTATAACCAAAGACTTTCTCAAATAGTTAACTCCTCATATTCGTTAGGAAGAACTATTCCAGAGAAAGTTATTGTGTGCAAAATTTCAGGTCTCTACCATCAAGATACGAGTCTGAGAAACATGTCATTGAAGAAGAAAACGATCTTTCTACACTCTCCATAAATACTCTTGTTGGAAAGTTAAATATCTTTGATAATGAACACCGGTCTGGAAAAGAGGTGATTTCTCTTAAAGCTGCAGACAATTCTGAATCCTCTAAGGATAAATCTGGTTCGCCATATACTAAGAATGTTACTCCATGAGAATTTAGAAAAATCTTGAGAGAAAGGAAAAAGAGTTTTTATAAAGGTAAAACATCTCCTAATGATGATGTACAATGCTTTAATTGTCATGGTTTTGGGCACTTTTCTTCGGCATGTCCTAGCTGGAGCCGTAGACAACTGGCATATACAACAACTTTGCCTACTCTTGATGATGGACCTGAATCTTATTATTATCAAGAGTACACAGACGAGGTTGCATTAGCTACTGGAAATAATCTTTCGGATGCTGATTCTGATTCTGACAAAGAAGTATTCCATGTAGATCCAGTTGCTAATAAACTTCTTAAGGAATGTCTTCATAAACTTTCGGAAGCTGAAAGCACCATATTCAGTGAGAAAGTTATATATGACAGACTTTGTAGTCGAAATAAAGACTTGCAATACCAACTTGATTATATTGGTGCAAGAGATTATCTCAATGAAATACGAAAGCTTAAATAAGAAATTGCCGGAGGTCGTGATCGGGAAATTATTCTTCAAGCAAAGCTAGACAAATTAGAGAACATTTAGATGAACTTGTTGTTTGATTCGGAACGAGAAGATCTCAAAGTTCAATGTGAATCATCCAAGAATGATCTAGTTATTGCGCTTGAAAAGGTCAAAAGGTTGGAAGAAGAAAACTCGAGCTTAAAAAAGAGTTTGTCTAGAAATAGCAGCTCAGATAAATGAACTTCGATATTGGGAGCATGTAGAATTCATCATGATACACGAGGATTGGGCTATAAAGGAATAGACACTCCTGGTATTTGCAAAGAGGTTATATTTGTCAAAGCTAAAGATTCTTCTCAACCAAAATCCTCCACGGATGACAAAAGTGAATTTTGTCTACCAACTGCTGATGATGAAAACAGGAAATTCCGTCAAGCACCAAAGAAAGCACATAGACATTCAGGTAACACTAAACATAACTTTTTCCATTCTACTAAACATTACTTTTATTGTGGAAAACCAGGTCACTTGCAAAGGAATTGTAGATTTCTTAAACGAGATAAAACCAGATTTTATTCTGTTAAGATGACAAGATCTGATGTTCCAAACTGGAGAAAAACTGAGTCACATAATATCAGTTCTATCAGTATTCCCCCCAAGAAGTTTTGTAACAATATTGGGGAGAAAAAGAAGTTCGTTGCTCCAAAAGCTACTCAGAAATGGGTACCAAAGAAGATTAATAAAACAACAAGTGTCATTAAGAAGGATCTCCCAGACAATACTACGACAAGGGAAAACATCTTAATGAGGTATGGAACAGTTATTGAAAGTTTCAAGGAAGTTGTTAAATTCCTAGAGTCTAGTAAATGCGGCGAGGATTGCAAAATAATTAGGGCGCACATATTATGTTGGGTAAATTTTTGAACATGTGGAGACTTGAACTTTTCTATCTCTTTTTGAGACTAAGTCGTATAGCTATAGACTTCGATTATACACATTTGATATTTCGAGCTGAGTTTAACTTGCTTATATATTTCTCGAAATATGTGTTGGTAAGCTTTCGCTTTAACCAAGTTCATCTTATATTCTTGAAGAAAGTCAAAAGATGATCATGTTCAAATCGCCTGGTAACATCTTACATGATTTGTGTGAGACAATCATTTTATGTAGACTCGGAATGTTTCGTATTGATCATTTGATAACTTGAAAATTTCTTTGAAGCTAATAGTTTGTGTGAGACAGCTATTCCCGTCTTCCGAGAATGTTTCAATGATTGAAATGGGAGTTTAGAAAGATTAACCATGATTGGATATGTCACAGTATGCGTGCTTGTATATGTGTTGTCCAAGTCCGGGAACTAGGTATTGTTGATGGTGGATTTTCGGCAAGGGCTAAAATCGTAAAATCATGATACTGCATGTTTCTGACCCGGCTTCAGGAACGCATGTGACGATTCATATTTTATGATATGTGAACCGTTTCACGATCTCTGACTGAGTGAGCATTCCTCTCAGAGCTATGATGAATATGTTTCTCGAAAGTCCTCCCAGCTGAGCATTCGATTCTTCACACATTTCATCATCACCTCTACGTAGAATCGAATGATTGGGAGGTTCTCTAGACATAATTGTTTGTTAGAGAGCTTAACGCCTTCAGGACGTCACGTTACTCGTTGTTCCCTGACTACATAGAGAGACCCACCTCTACATAAAAATCTTAATGATTGGGCGGTTCTTTAGATATAATTGTTTGTTAGAGGGCTTAACGCCTTCAGGACGTCACGTTGCACGTTGTTCCCTGACTACGTAGAGAGACCATGTATAGAATCAGTTGGTTCTTTAGACATAATTGTTTGTTAGAGAGCTTAACGCCTTCAGGACGTCACGCCGTTCATTGTTCCCTGACTATACACCCCCTCAGAACGAATATGATTCTTCAACTATCTCATATCGATTCTGCAAATAGATTAATTCTATCATGTCATTCGCCAACTGAATTCCTAGAAAATAATCTATTTTTATCTCATTGCTCCATTCCATGGCTGATCCCCAACTGATTCCATGGATTAGTAATAGATAACCATTTTATCTCATTACTCCGTTCCCTGAATTCCCCGGCTGGATTCATGGATTAGTAATAGATACTCAACTTATTTTATTACTCCGTTTCATGAATCATTCTCAGCCGAATTTCATGAATTAGTAATAATTATTCGACAAACGGGCGTCTGGGCCATCACCGAGTAAGCCCAGAGAAAACGGTGCAAGTGTACTTGACAATAGTGCACGAACGAGCACTCGAACGCATGAACGAACGTTCGAAAATATGGACGAACGAGCAACTTATAGAGGAAAATAACATTAAATAAAATAAACGAGAGGCGTGGGACCGGGCCCACCGGCCGGTCGACCGCGCCGCCATGGTCGGTCCCCCTCTCCCGTTATTTTATTTTTAAACCCTCATCTCATGGAGACTCCCTCACTTGAGCAAACTCCCTCGTTTGAGCAAAACTCTTAGTTTCTCAATACTTTTATCGAACAAAAATAGGGAAAGGTTTCACGGGACCGGGCCACCTAGCCGTCCGGCCATGCCCTAGTCGTGGCCGGTCCCACACCTCACAATCCCTTATTTTCTTATATTATTATTTCCATCATCTCATGGAACTCCATCGTTTGAGCGAAAACCCTAGTTTTTCAATATTTTCTCAAATATTGCTCAAACCACGAAAAAAGCCAAAAGGTCAAATGGTCATATGACCGACTAGGCCACTCACGTCAAATATTAAAAATATTATTATTTTAATATTCTCAAAATATTGGTCGCACGAGCAAAATTCCGCTCGATCATTCGAGCAAAATTGAGAGTTTCAGTAAGGACCAAACTCTTTTGAAAATCCAAAATATTGCTCGAACGCGCACCAGAAAATTCCAAAACTCTCAAGACTGAGACACGGACATCATGGTGACATAGGCATGCTACCTTGACCGACCAAGGCCGTCCCTAAGGCTTGCAATGAGCCGGTCCCACACATCTTCACGGTTTTGACCTAATTTGCTATCAATTGTTCGTATTGGGTCCAAACTCTCTCCAACCAACTTGAGATTTGCTCAATTTACCATCATATGGTCCCACGACCACCAAGAGCCGGTTCCATGACCCCTTGGTCGGTCCCTCATCTCTCCATAGTTAGGTTTTACTACCTAGCGCTCACATGAGCACTATTTAATAAATGATTAAATCAGCGTTTGATCATTCTTGCACCAACTGGTCAACAAAAGACTTTGGTGCACGCTCACTCGAGCACTTGGGCGCTACATGGTCGTCCATCATCCCATGTAGCTGGTCCCTCCCTCACTCAGTGACCTATTTTCAGTAAATCATCAAATTACGAACAATTGATCAAAATTAGGGTTTCAAATAAATGCTCTGCAAATCATAATTCCGAGCAAGTTCAAACACTAATAATTCTATGTTGATCCAGTAATCAACATCTGGATTGATTATACAATATTCGGTCCACCTACTAATATTTTAATTAATATTTTATTGGGTCACGTTACCAATAATTTATCGAATGAGCAATACTTGCTCACTTGCTCGAATATTGATTCAACTATCAATATTCAGTAATTTATCGAATGAGCAATACTTGCTCAAATGCTCGAATATTGATTCAACTATCAATATTCAGTAATCCATCGAATGAGCAATACTTGCTCAAATGCTCGAATATTGATTCAACTATCAATATTCAACAACTCATCACACGAGTAATAATTGCTCAGAGTATCAATATTTATCACGTTGATTCAATTATCAACATCGAGAACTATAAGTCCTAGCAGATGTTCGATCCATGAATCCTAGAGCATTCGACAATCATACTCCACTGAATAATACTTGGACTCATCGTCTAATCAAGTCAACGACTGACTAATCAAATACACATCTGCTTCATAGATTCCACGTTCGTGAGACATCAATCACGTCATATGGGGGATATTAATTAGGGTTTTGGTCTGGTGGCCTACAGCACGTGTGTTCATCCACGATGAGAAATGTGAGTAAGTCGTGCAAGCAGTTGAGAGAGTTAGCAAAGTAGTGGGTGGACAATCAACCAAGTCTCCGCACGACCTAGAACTGGTTAAATCACGATTTCCCACTTTCCCACTCTTTCACTCGAGCTACCGTCATACTTACTGGAGATCATTGTGTCTACAATTCTAGCAATATTAATAAGTCTCTGAATTCACGATTACAAATCAGACAATTTTTTGAGCAATCACTCTCAAGAATTCAATCAATCGACCAAAACTTATTCAAACTCAGCAGTTCACAGAAAACTTGCAGAAACCCACAACACATTCACAATCCTTGATCATCATTGATCTCACACACTTCTCAGCTTCCCTCTTAAAGATCAACCCTCTTCCCTCTTTGTGACCGAATTGACTTTGGAATGGCCATTATCTTGGTTTAGGCCGAAGTCCTACAGATTGATCTCTTGAACTCAAATCACTCCCGTGCAGTGCATCTGGTTGAGGTTAGGCAGTTTGCTCGGTTGAGAAGCCTCCGTCACACGGTCGTCTCTCCATTCCCTAAAAAACCTGCGAATCGTTTTTCCCCATCAATAGGTCAAGCATATACTTGGTACAACAACATCGCACCAGGGGGCATCACTAGCTGGGGAGAAATGGTTAATGATTTCTACCGGAAATACTTCTTCATCTCATAGAAGATTACTCTCTCTGATTTAGGAAGAATGTTTCAGAGGAACAATGAACATCCGAACGACTACGTGAAAAGGTTCAGAATCAAGGTTTTGGATTGTCATGACCCAAATGTCACTGAACAACAACTGGTGGACTTGTGCATTAATGGAATGATCCCGGTCTACAGAGCCTTGCTGGAAAATCTCCGGTTCCATACTTTCTCAGAACTTCATGAAGCAGCCAAGCGATCAGCAACTACTACTCCGGCCTTACTGGAAAGAACAAGAGCTACAAAAGTCGGGGAACCACGAGAAACTCGAGACAGTGCTAGGCGCCTGATCAAAAAACAGTACAATCTCCAACCTTCCATGAATGTTGTTGAAGGAAGCAAAAGGAAAGCCGAGGAACCACTGCATAAGCATGCTTCTCTAATCTCTCAGGCTCCTCCGAAAGCGCAAAGAAAGGATAACCAATCCTGAAATGGACAAACCTTGACCCAGCATCAACAAACGGGAAATGATGCTCAAACTTCCTTCTTCCCATTGAAGAACTGATCGAGTTACTGGAAGTCTGGATTCAATATGGTGCAATCAAATTTCCATTCATCAGAAGAGAGCCAACCGAAGAAGAAATGGAAAATCACATGACATCAATCTCTACGAGCAACCTTTCAATGAAGCAGTCCAATCCTTGGTCGAACATATATGTAAATTGCTCTATCTGTCGAAAGCACAAAGGAGAGACATGTTCACAGAATCACATCGTGTAAGGAAGATACTTTCCGAGCCTCCAGCCACAGACAAAGAGATGTACGACTGGGGACTGCTTACCACAGTCAATTTCAAAGGAAACGAATTTGGGAGAACGTTGATCGATACTGGAACCGCTATCAACATTGTTCCACTGAAAACTCTCAGAGCCGTAGACATCACTTGACAAGAAGCTACTCATGTTCCCATCTCAATCAGAGACCATGAAGGAACGCTCAGAGATGTTTATGGCTACATCACTCTCAAGGTGAAAATAGGTTCAACCTGAACAGAGACCAAGTTTCACATAATCAGGAAGATCCAAGATATGACACGATCCTCGGACTAGCATGGATCCATGCTGAAAAGATGGCCACTGACAAAGCATATTTGGTTGCATATCTCTCAAATGAAGAAAACTCTGATCCATAAGATTTGGCGCACGTTCCATCATCAGAGCATTTGAAGGAATTTCGAACTTCGACGAAGTTGAAGAAAGAACCTGCAAAAGATGCATAGACATTCATCAAGAGGTTTCGCACTCGAGAAAGTCTCATTCCTCCCATGTCTATGTCATTTATTTCCTCATATGCTATCCTAGCATGGGGACTCAGTTCTGCTAGCAATTCTGCTATTGGAAGATGTTTTGAATGGGTAGCTTCACCATATTAACATTTTACCAAGTGGTTGAATCTGACACCTCTCTGAATCGAGCATCTCACTGAGACGTTCATTACTGAGATGATGTCCAAGCATGGCAAAGAACACTTTGGGCGTTTCTCCGTAGCCTTGCAGGAGTGTCCATGAGCGCCAAAAAATCAGAAAGCTCTGATGTCTGCACAAGTGTTGAATACCACTATCGCAACGAAAGTAATGCCGAATCAACAGAAGATACTCGGGGCCGAGACGATCAAGCCTAAGATATTCTACGCTTAAGGGATATGACGCTTTAACACTCAAGCATCCAAGGTTTGAAGTATTTAGGATTTTCTTAACCTATCCATTATTTTCAATTCCTCCAAAATATATGCAATACTTGCATTAAGTAATTGAATCTATCAAACCAAAAGAAAATCCGTACAATTGTCAATCACCCACTTCTCCAAGGCCAACCAAAATTCAAAAACCTATCATCTATGAGTGTTATATTCTTCAGAAGCCTTCAGATTGTACTCCCAATCAAAGAGTACACCTTCGATAATGCCGAATCTAGCTTCAGCGCAAATATCTTGACGATGATACGCTGATTCAACACCAACACGATCAAAACATAACTGAATTACAATCAATAAGTCTTCACTATCCCATGATAAGACTTCTGAAGCAGATGCAACATAATTCATCCATAGATGGTACAAACTTCTTCAACATACACTGGGGACTTAATCTTATTGGAGAGATCGATTCAAATCTATTTCAATAAATGTTGTCCACATAACAAGTTATTGCAACCTGATGTGATTCCATGAAACTTCATCAACGGACCTCTCTACATCACAATCCCCTGCACGACTGAGGAACTTCCTCTCTTCACCAATCACATCCAGAATGAAGACCGTTGCTGCTATCTGCCACAACAACGTCGACTCACTAACGAATCCAATTCACAGTAAAGTCATACTATTCAGGAGAATTCATGTTGAACTCCCAGAACACCTTCATCTTAGATATGCTCAACCCACCAATTAGTTCGTGAGTGTAAAGGCTCACTAGATGGAGAAGCAAAGACTATGTTGATAATCATGGTTCTAGCATTTTCAGTCTCTGGAGCAACCATGACCATAGTATCAGCATCAACAAGAATTTATGGATAAAATTCAATAGTGATCTCAGCATCAACAACGGTCTCAGGAGCAACATCCTCATGATAGGGCTTCATCAACTAACCATTCTCTGAAGTGTTACTCGATGAAGCGGACTTATCCAAGCACTAATGATTCATATCAGTATGTGTAGACATGAAAACATGTTCACATGAAAGTATTCCCAAAGCTTGCACGATGGACGGGCACAAGCCAAAGTTTTCTACAAGATGATCTCATCATCTCTACAAATGAGATACAACACACTTCAAGCCATGGGTTTACAAAAACGTACAAATGGGTGAGGAATGGGACAATGTTTCCTCAATGAAAGATGTTCTTATATGTCTCTTCTACAACATACCAAAAGGGAACGTCAATCGGACATACGAGCAGAAAGATATGGCCTCCACACTCATGTTTATGGAATCTGAAAATTTGCACGGGATTACAAATTACAAATGTGCATTCTTCGTTGGCTGACATCTACAACTCCAAATTGAGTGATTCTTTTCTCATGTGATAACTCAGTCTCTTAGATTCAAAATTTTGGGTCAAGCATCGAATTCGGACGTCGTATGAGGTTCCTACAGCTTCCAGAGCATACAACATGCAAGCAGCAATTCTTAGACGGGATTCATAACTTCCACAGTCGATCGGTGTCCACCAGGTATTTCCACTAAGTCCTTCATCAAGGTACCTCCAACTTCGACCACCTATGTCTTTACATCAATTTTTCTACCTGGGTCCTCTATCTAGGTCTTGTCAGAAGAAGGGAAAACGAAAAGGAGAGATTTAACAAAATACTTGGGACTGACGGTCCACTGATCATGGCGATCAGTTTCACAATTCAAGACCCGTGACACTGGACTCTCATGAAGAACAAGGAAGAGAAACCTAATTATTCAAAACAAACTTGTGTTTGATTGATCACAATACTTGATCTTCGTGATTACATATTGTGTATTGTTACCATGAGATAGTTCTATTTTATTTAGTAACACGATCTCATGAGAGACTTTCAATGATTGGTCCTTAGCTCGTATCTCCTTGTGGGATTTCTAAAATCCAATATATAAATCATTCTCCCTGGAGAAAGGTCACTCTTGTTGTTCTTTCGGGAATGACATTTTATGGGGGAGAGTTCTTAAATAAACTTGTGCTTAATTGCTATATCTTTGAGGGGAGAAGCGGTTGTGGAACATGTATGGGTTAACTTGTATCTTAATAAACTCCTTGATGAAGTCACTAAGTTTCGACTCTGTGATATCATCTAAAGTAAAGTTGATATGTTATCTTTTAGTCATGAATAATCTCTTTGAGAATTTAATTATGATCCCACAATTTTCGTACCTTTGCCAATTTATATTGACAAAAAGGGGGAGATTACGGATCATTATGTAAGGGGGAGTGGTTTTCATTATGAGATGAAGTATTGACTAAGGGGGAGTGATACATATCACCGTAGTATTATTGTCAAAGTTGTGATACAATTGAACTTTGATGTTGTGTAATAATACTATGATGGATCTTCAACAAGTACAGGATGAACATAGGCATAGTTGAAGAACCAAGGAAATCAAGCGTGTCGGATTTTGGAGATGTAATACTTTTATTTATTTAAATCCATATGTAAAATGGTTTTGTCACTAAAATTGACAAAGGGGGAGATTGTTAGAGCATTGCTCGGTTGAACCCACTAGCGTTGGTATGTCAAGCTATTTTCAAACTTAGTTGCCAAAACGCATTCTAGATTTAGTATACTAAATTTAGTTTCAGACTAGATTAGGTCTAAGAAGAGCTATTCTTGAAGGATGAAGATTGAAGACTACAAGAAGACATCAACGAGGACTTCATCATCAAAGGTATGTGGTAATTTATTTCATTTGGATTCTTATTCAATTGTGAAAATGTTATAAATACCCTCCATTTTTGTTAACCTTGCACAAATACCCCCGAAGGGTAAAAAATATTTTTTTGGAGTCAACTTGAGAAAGTTACTTCCACTTTTTGGAAGCAACTTGTATAAAGTTGCGTCCACTTCTAGAAGCAACCTGTGCTAGTTGTGTCCACTTCTGAAAGCAACTTGTGCTAGTTGCTTCCACTTCTAGAAGCAACTTGTGCTAGTTGCTCACTCTATAAAACAATTCCTATGACGGTAAATTTATGTATATATACTCGAGGTTATTTGATCCACGACTTTTGTGATAATAACATTTATCCCTGGAAAGGTTCTTATGTTATAGTGAATGAGCTTACGAATTTAACGATGAAGTTATGAATGATTTATTAAATTAACAATTATAAGTGTTGCTGTAATTGTTATTGTTCGTTAGTAGGAAACAATCCACGAACTGTTTGCAACGGTTCACGGACTTGAGCCCAATTACGTGACTAGAAGCCATTTTTGGTCAAGTTTTTGATGTTTCCTTATCTAGGCAAGATAGCTATTACTCCAAACATATTTGATTACCATATTAAAGTGTTTGTGATATCTTTTAATTCCTTCCTAAGATAAATTGTGATTTACTCACATAAATACAATATTTGCTAAATTAATTATTTATTTAATTATTTTGGCAAGAGTTGTAACTTAGGAAAGACTCCCAAAATTAGGAGAGTCTTGAAAAAGGAAAATAGTTTTGCTTAGCTTTCAAGCTACCTTGTTCACTATAAATAAAGGGTTCGTGAGTGCTACACATTTTTTATCCCCTTTGAAAAATTGGTGTTAGCTTCACAAGGTTGTTTTCCATGTCTTCTGTTCTCCGTAAACAAGAGTGAGATAAAAGTCTTTGTATTGGGGATCACAAAGCCAAGTTGATAATAATCTTCATGATTATATTTTACAACTTGTAATCTAAGTTTTTCACCTCTTGTCTATTCTAAGGTCTTCTCTTCTGATATAAGACCATTCAAGAGTTGTTGATCATAAACCCTAGGTTTTGATAGATTTCAGTTCTCGATCGTATACCAACAATTGTTAGTCGAAATCGGAACTAGAAAGAAAACTTCGATTAAGGTATCTCGTAAAAACCCTTAAGAAGTTTTAAACAAGATATCTATAGATTTATTATAGTTGTTCTTGTTGTAGAATAATTAGGTTTCTCTTCCTTTTTGAAGAGTATAATAATCCCTAAACTACAAGTTTGTTTTGATATTACTTTTACTTAGTAATTGTTTTTTCTCAAATCAAACACAAGATTTCAAAAACCTTGATTCACATCTAAAGGGAAATCAAACCGGTATTTTTTGAAAGCAAAAGATCAAAAAGTATCAACGGTGTTGTTGCTTCTTCTAAAGAGAACTAACATTCTGCTAGAAGATTTTTTGGAGTTCTTCTGAAGAGAACCTTGTTCTGCCAGAAGATTTTCGAGAATAACTTCTAAAGAGAATTGGTGTTCTGCTAGGAAGTTTTACAAGTGCTTGAATACAGCTGGAGCAGGTATTAAATCTAGTTCGAATAGGTAGTAGGAAATTGGTGTAACAACTTATAATCAGTGTGTGTTTATTCTGGAGTAGGTCCCGGGGGTTTTCTGCATTTGCGGTTTCCTCGTTAACAAAATTTCTGGTGTATGTGTTATTTCTTTTCCGCATTATATTATTTATCTTTATAATTGAAATATCACAGGTTGTGCGTTAATCAATCATCATTGATAAGTCCGACCTTGTTTGTTGGATAGGATTTTGATTGATCTTGGATATTGGTCTTTGGTACCGTCCAAGTATTTCTCACATCAATCAGGCTCATAGATTTCTATCTGTTTGATTTGCTGATTGATTTGACAAAAAGAGATAAACTCATTAGTATTATTCTTTGATTGAATTTTTACTCTCGGAATATTATTAAGGTTTAGTCCATACAGATTGCCGAACGAAATGTTGGGTGTGGTGTAGTACCCCCGCTTTTTCAATATATATATATATATATATATATATATATATAATTTTATATTTCATCTTCAACATCGTCATGCCTTTATTATATAAATTTCACAATTATCTACCTATTTCTATAAATAAATTTTCTCTTCTTTTATTAGTTTAATTTTATATATTTTTTTAATTATTGGATTCTTATAACGAAGAGATACGAATGAATATCACGAGGTTTAATGGAGAACATTGAATGTATATTCAGATGTTGAACAACTGGATGATAAGTCATAGATAACTGACAAACACTATGATGTAAGTACATTTATGGGAGATACCTAGATCTCTAGAGCAAAAATAAGTATGCACAAGAAGATCAACGACTCGGGGAAAAGGATTTAACTATCAGATGTTAATGCACGGTTATATTGTTAAAAATTGTGTCAACTGTGACCAAAATTTTCAAAGTCAATTCTACATGCCCCGACTTTGTGATAAAGATTATTGACCGGCTTTGTCAGGTACAACCTTTATTTCATTATAAGTATGATGCATGAAATATTAGAGGTCATAGTCTAAACAAAAGGTTACCGCAATCCTAAGGATTCTAGGTTCTGATTTTCCAGCGATGCTGATTTAACCATCAGATGCTGATGCACGGTTATATTTTTCAAAATTGTTTCAACCGTGACCAAAATTTTCAAGGTCAATTCTGCATGCCCCGACTTCGTGATAAGGATTATTGACCGGCATTGTCAAGTATAACCTTTATTTCATTATAAGTATGATGCAGGAAATATTAGAGGTCATAGTCTAAACAAAAGGTTACTGCAATCATAAGGATTCTAGGTTCTGAGTTTCTAGCAGATTCCACCGTTAAATACACTTGTATTGGTAAAACAACTGCATACAAGTATCTGTCACTGTTTTGCAACAATGATTAATTATTTTGGTACAACGTATTCATGAAAACCAACCTAGGTAAATATTAGAGAAATACTATTGCAAAATGAGGAAAGAGGTTTTCCAAGCATGCCAGGTAGTCTTGATTGCATTACCCAAAACTAATTGTTATTTTGGAACCTACTGCTACTTATGATTGTTGGTTATCTCACGCTTTTTTTTTGTCTTCCGGTTTCACAAAATGGCATAAATTATTTGCACAAGTCGCCTCTGGTTGAAGACCTAAAGTATGTAATTTTTTTCAAAGTTAATTTCACTATCAACGAGAATCACTACACTCATGGGTATTGTCTGGCGGATGAAATCTATCAAAAAAATCATATCTATAACCTCAGCTTAGCAATAGATAATAATAAAAAAGAATGTGCAACCGTATATTTGTCGAAATAAGCTCTGTACACCAAGTGGTTAGCCCAAAAACAACAGTTAAGTTGTTCGTGAACCTTAAGGCATTAGTGAAGTTCAATAACTCTCAAAGAATATAATAGTTCGTGAATTGTCCAAGTCAATTTGTGAACAATTTGTCGTCTCAGAGTTCAAGAACCTTTTGTACTAATAAGTTCACGAACTGTCCAACTCGGTTTGTGTACTCAAGTTACAAAAAGTGTCCAGGAACCTCTTATAATCAACCAATTCGCGTAGTGACGAAATCAGTTCATGTACTTGAGGACCTAGTTAGCAATTCGGCGACCGGTGCAAATTTGGATCGGCAAAAACGCGCGCATTAATCGGCAAGGTGAAATTTATATTCGGTCGAATGTGCGGTCAATTATGCGCGATTTTGGAAAAATGTGGAAATGTGTTAATTCGTGTTTAATGCGTTTTAGAGATATGAATGCGGACATAAAAGTCGGCATAGAAAAAAAAACTTTTCACGTAATTTTTCCAAATACTATGATTTTACAGATTATTTGTCTATATATACTCATTTAACAACAAACCGAGTAAAAATCAATGGTTTGATTATTCTTATAAGAAACAGAATCAACTAAAAAAACAAATGTTGGTCAGTGGAAAATAAAATTTTAACAATATGACCTAAAGATGAACCTATTATTTTATACTTAGTGGAAGAAAAAAATGAATACTATGACCTAAAGATGAAGACTTTGACTATTTGACTGACCGGAAGGTGACCGATGACAGCAAATTCTGACACCGAAAAAGAATATTCTGGTTGACGACGTCAGCTTCCCGGCACCAATTTTTCATAGAAATTCCAAAAAAGCTATTTTCACACATGTGTTTTATGGTCTTGGTGGACTACTTGGAGACGGTCTTTGAGAAAACTAGACTTAGTTTTGGAAGTTGGAGAAAGAAGAAAAAACTATAAAAGGAAACACTTGTTCACATAAAAGGGGGTCTATTCTATGATCTCTACTTTTGTTTTAGGGTTTTAGACATGTTTGTTCTGTTTCTTCTTGTTATGAACTTCATTAACATAAGTAGTTAATCTTATTATTGGTTAGTCATTAGTTTGATAATCGAAGTAGTGAATCTTATTCTATGACATATTTACTTAGCTTCTAAGATAATCGAAGCTAAGTAAATACATCTAATAATCTTAGTTAGCTTTTATTTTGTATTATTATTTATTTATAATTTATTTTTTTCCTAAAAAAACACTTTGAACAACATTTTGCATTCATCAGACAACCGATTTTAGGAAAACTCGTGGAAAAGCACGCTGAACCCCGGTCGTTGGCCTTATAAGAGTTACCAGCCAAAAATCCACAAGTCCCAGCCTGTACCTTTGACCAGTCTCTGACTGTAGGTATTTTGCTATAACCCGAGCCTACCCATTTTTAGTCGACCCTGCATTTAACGTGTACCATAAAAAATGTCGGACTGGTATTACGAGGACCAATATAATGAATATCCGATCGATTTTCGAGATGAACATTATCCGTACTATGATCATAATGTGGATAGTACTTGGGACCATTAATGAGATTTTAAAGGTTATGGATCATACCATGATGATCCCAATTATTATTTGCACGTGCACCAGTCATATGAACGAGAAACTGAATACTATAATGATCATAATGGATGTTCGCAGTTTTTGGAGGATTGTGTCAAAAAGTTGCCACATAGTTCTCTTATCAAAGTCTTTAATTAGAAGATTCACTCAAGCGTTTCATTGATACTACATAAATTCATGACACCTTTATTAATTCTTCTTAGGATTCAAGTCTTTCTTTAGAAGAGTCGCTAGAAGCTCGATGAAACTACACGTGAATCTCACATAATCATGGATAAATTATGTGAGACTCTTAATAGTTATGTGGAGTAGGCCAACTAGATAGATTGTTTAGATTCTATCCTTAATCGATTATAGGTAGCTAGAAATTGAACCAAAGGTTTTGTGGGTATACCTCATGTGAATCCTCCCAAGATAACACTCGACCACTAGGGCCAGCTAGATGTTTAAAGGCTTGTTACACATGCTAAATATAGTCGCGATTCCTGCGAAAGTGAGCTATGGTTTTAATTTCATTTTTAAATTAGTTTTCATTTTTGCTCGAGGACTAGAAAAATGTAGGTTTGGGGGTGTTTGATGAGTGTGTAAATAGGTCGCTTTATATTTTGATTTACATTTATCTAGTTCTCTATTTTGTAGATATTTAGTGATTTTTTTTTTTTAGTTATGTAGAATGTAATGGAAAAACTCGATCGGACTAAAACGCGGACTTCGACCGCAAAATGAACGAAAAATCAATTATCTCAAGATACCGATGAACGAACATGGTCAATTGGGTAGTTGACATACAATTCACGCAGTACAAGTTAGTGGGTCGAGCCCATTATGGTGCGCAAAGGATGTAAGTACGTAGTTGGCAAATTGGCTGATGTCGTTTGGAATTAATTGACAAATTTATTAAAGCACAAGTGTGGAAACCAATCACATGAAAGATCCGGAATTGGCAAAAATATAGTTATCTTTCTGTATTAATACGCATTGACGTGTTTAATAAAGGGTTTTATTTCATTTATTTCTTGTGTCCTAATGCTTGTTAAATAATTAATTATTCTTTTTATGGCTAGCATCATTAAGTGAAGAAGATTGTTAGTTATTTGAGATTTTTTATTGGTTCAATGTTTTATTTTCCATGATGTAAATCCTTGTCCTAAATCGTCTTGAGCAGTATTGAAGAAAATTATAGAAAATGGTCTTAATATTCTTGTATGCATATGATATTGGTAGATCCTTGAAACCCTAGGTTTTTTTAATTAATTAATTTATTTATTTAATTAATATTTTTTATTAATTATTTTTAGCATAATATTTTGATAGAAATCAAAATAGCAATTAAGTTAGTCTTGATGGACGACCAATGCTTTAATTCTCATCACCTGACCCTATACACGTATTCTTTTATTGAGTATATATATACACACATTAAGTAACCTTTTTGTAGGTTTTTGGTTAGCCCCGATGTCGTGAGGTCAAGTGGGTTAGATATAGTCGAGTCATCTCATAAACCTTGTCGTCTAAGAAGTTTAGTTTCTTTCACTTTTTGGGTTAGGCCACAATGTGGTTAAGTCAAAGTTAGACATAGTCGTGCACATTGTATATAGTTTGCTACCGAATCTAAAGAGATCTCAACTGCTATTAATGTAAGACAAAAGTTATATATATGTAATGTGGCCATTGAATAATCAGATCCGTCATAATCTGAGAAAGATTCTCGGCTGCTCTTTGGTCCTGGACACATATATCCCTTCTTCCTTTGAAGGCCCCTATATGGTTAGCTTAAGTGGTTAGATATAGTCTGGCCACGGCATTATCTATGTCATTTGATCTAAAGAGAATTTCAGTCATTTAAAGTTAGGTTTAGCTAAGAAGTTTAGTTTCTTCAATTTTTAGGGTTAGTCGAGACCAGTAACCCCAACGTGGTTAAGTATAGGTTAGAAATTGTTGGAGATACATCATAATCTCTGCTGTTCAATCCAAAAAGAATCCCAGCCACCCTTAAGGTCAAGTTTGGTGATTAGGTTAACGTTAGATATAATCGGGTCATGATATTATATATTGCATTTCTATCAAAATAAAATAAAATATATAATAATTACAAGATATCTATGGTGTGTCATTTCATGGTATTTGATTGACAGACATATACAAGTATAATGATAAACTAATAAATACCTCTATTACAAGCCCTAACCCTAGATCCTCAATTTGATTTAACTTCGACAGACCACACACTCCTTGATTTTCTTCTTTCAAACCAAAATTATTGATATTTTTTTACAGAGTTTTAATTCTATTTACTGTCGGATTTTATAGATATCTTTGGAAATTAAGGGTTTTAATTTAAATAATATATTATATATTTATGTATAATATTTTACCTAGTTTTTCTATATGTTAATTCTATGAATATATTATTGGACATATACCTGTCATGACTTGTTAAGTCACGACTATTTCTAGTTACCTTATTTTACCTTGTATTAGTCTAGGAAATATCTTGTATTTATATACAATATATCTTTTATATTCCGTGTACAAAAAGAAATACCTACTGTAATTGTTTGAGAACACGATGTTATCAGTTCCAACTTGGTATCACCTTGGTTTTCCAAGGGGTTTTTTTTTTCAACACCCTTTTTTTAGGTCATCATGACTATTACAGAAGGATCACCTAAATCTCCTCAAATCTATATTACCGATGAGGTTTCTTCTTCTTGGACCGATATCCCTTTTGCTAGACTCCATGGAGTTATTTGAGAAAAGCTCAATGGTAATAATTTTCTTATTTGGAAAGCTCAGTTTTTACCCTACTTGCAAGGTTAGGGTCTTTAAGGTTTTGTTAATGGTTCCATCAACTATCCGCCGGCTCAACTTGATAAGTCTCCAAACCCTAAGTTTCTTGCTTGGATTCGAACCGACAAACTTCTACTTGGATGGATTTTATCATCATTGACATCTCCTACTTTAGCTAAAGTGAAGTCCTGCCAGACGTCTTCTCAGGTTTGGACTAAACTTGAAGAATTTTATTCCTCTAAAACTGATTCCACACTTATTCACTTAAAGTCTTCTCTTCAAACTATTACCAAAGACAGCTTATCTATGCCTGACTACATTCAATCTGTCCGCAACATCGTTGATTTTCTTACTGCTAGCGGTCATGATATTTCTAATACTGAATTTTGTCATTATGTTCTCAAAGGGCTTGATTCAGCATATGAAAGCATTGTTAGTTCTCTGATTACAACTATGAGTCTGATTACCACTAATCAGTTTGAATCCATACTTTTGTCTTATGATCTTTGTGTTAATGCTAAAAAAAAATTGCTTTCTACTCCTCAATAAGAAAATATTGTGCATACTAGCCGTTCCAGTGATGCACCTTTTACCAAGAATGGCACCCCAACTACCATATGCCAGATTTTTATACAACCCTATCATGATGCTAGAAATTGTTGAAAGCGTTACGATAAGAACTATTATCCTCCGCGTCGTCCACAACCAAAGAACGGTCCCAAAAGAGGCACTAAAAGTTATTCTTCATCGTCCGGACCTCGTGCTGCATATACTGTTACCCATAATCCTATCAATATCTATGATTGGCTTCCTGACAGTACTGGTGCAACAAATCACGTGACAAATAATCTGGGTAATCTCCAAACTCATTGTGAATATACCGGTCCAGATCAGGTTCAAACTGCTAGTGGTGAAAATCTCTCTATATCTCATACTGGTAATGCTGTTATACAAACTCCCACCCGTAAGTTTGTACTTTCTAATGTTCTTCATGTTCCACACTTTTCTCACAATCTTCTATCAATTTCTCAATTTTGTCGTGATAATGATGTGGTTTTTTAATTTTGTGATGATTTTTTCCTTGTTAAGGATCGACATTCGAGGGAGGTAGCACTTAAGGGGCAGCTCTGTGATGATTTATACACTCTTTAGCATGTCACTCCTAAAGCTCTTGTTGGTGAACGTGCTTCAATTAAAAATTAGCATCAACGTTTAGGTCATCCAATGCTTCGTATTGTTCAATCAGTTGTTCGTCGTCATTGTCTTCCGGTTTCGAGTTCTAAATTTTCGTTTTGCTCCTCATGTTTAGAGAATAAGAGTCATAAATTACCTTTTAAGTCTAGCACTATGGTTTATGATCATCCTTTAGATTTGATTGTGTCAGATGTTTTGGGACCTGCTCCTAATTTTTCCAATAAAGGTTATCATTATTATATTCTTTTTGTTGATGCTTTTAGTCGTTACACATGGATATTTCCTATGCATGCAAAATCTGATGCGTTGTGAAAAAACGGGGGTCAAACAATCTCACCCAATATTTCGCTTAGCAATCTGTATGGACTAACTCCAATATACTTTTAAGAGAATCAACTAGACAGTCAGACTAAATCTTAATAAAAAGTAAATCAAAGAATTATATCTCAATTTCTCGATTCAATCCTCACTCAAACAAATAGAAATCTGCGAGCCTGATTGAATACAAGAGAAATAACTTGAACGGTACCAAAGACCAATGTTCAAGGATCAATAAATTTCAATCAACAACCAAAAGTTGGATTTACCAATTGATCGATTCAACGCACAACTTGCGATATTTCAATTATATAACAAAATATAATGCAGAAAACAAATAACACATACACCAGAAGTTTTGTTAACGAGGAAACCGCAAATGCAGAAAAACCCCGGGACCTAGTCCAGATTGAACACACACTGTATTAAGCCTCTACAGACACTAGCCTACTACAAACTAACTTCGGTCTGGACAGTAGTTGAACCCCAATCAATCTCACACTGATCCAAGGTACAGTTACGCTCCTTACGTCTCTGATCCCAGCAGGATACTACGCACTTGATTACCTTAGTTGATCTCACCCACAACTAAGAGTTGCTACGACCCAAAGTCGGAGACTTTAATAAACAAATCTGTCTCACACAGAAAAGTCTATAGGAATAGATAAATATTTCTCCCACAAAAATACCTACGAGTTTTGTTCCGTCTTTTGATAAATCAAGGTGAACAGGAACCAATTGATATACCAGACTTTTATTCCCGAAGAACAGCCTAGAAATATAAATCACCTCACAATAATCTTAATCGACTAGCGAAACAAGATATTGTGGAATCACAAACGATGAGACGAAGGTGTTTGTGACTACTTTTCTATCTTGCCTATAGGAGATATAAATATCAAGCCAATCTTACGATTGCACTTAATTACGATAGAAACAGCAAGATCAGATCACGCAACTACAGAGAAAATAGTTGGGTCTGGCTTCACAATCCCAATGAAATCTTTAAGTCGTTAACTTACAGGGTCTCAAGAGAAACCTAAGGTTAAAGGAAAATCGACTCTAGCTTATACAACTTGTATCACACAGGAGGTGTGGGGATAAGGTTTCCCAGTTGCTAGAATTCTCCTTTATATAGTCTCCAAATCAGGGTTTGCAATCTAAGTTACCTTGGTAACAAAGCATTCAATATTCACCGTTAGGTGAAAACCTGATTAGATTCAAGCTAATATCTTTCAACCGTTAGATTGAACTTAGCTTGTTATACACAAATGAAATGTGACTTCATTAAGGTTTGAGTAACTGTACCTAAACGTGTACACCTAGTTGGTTCAACAATAGTTAACCAATGGTTAGCCATATGAGCACGTTCATATCAACCTTATTCATCTTCACCATAACTAGTTCAAATGACTCAAATGAACTAGTTAGAGAGTTGTTCAATTGCTTAGATCTTATAGAAGTATACAAGACACAATCGAAGAAAAATCGGTTTTGATTCACTCGAATCGATTCATGAACATTATAGCCACGGTTTTCAAAGATTGCATTCCTTAATATATATAAATGTTTTAGTTCATGAACAAACCGATTTTAGAAAGTAACCTACTTAAGTATGCATACGGGTACGTGTACTTAAGTAACCAGATTGATTTTTTTTTTTTCAGTTTCAAACTCCAGCAGAAATTCATGGACGTGAACTTTCCGCCAGTATGTGTACGGGTACACATACTTACCCGGATTTTCAACAACCGCCAGTACGCGTTCGGGAACGCATACTTTGGGTTCCCCGTTTTGGACTTTTACACAAATGTGAAAACACACTATGCTTATATCCAAAGATGGTTACATGTTCTAAACTATTATTTCAATCATTGAAACATTCTTAGAGGATGTTACATAGTTGTTATTCACAAACTATTTTTCATCAAAGCGATTTTAAAGATATTGAAATAACCAACATGACTTTCGTCATGAGTAAAGATGAACTTGGCCAAAGCGAAAGCTTACCAACACATATTTCGAGAAATAGATAAGCAAGATAAACTCGGATCGAAATAGCAAATGTGTATAATCGAAGTATATATAGCAATACGACTTTTGTCTCAAGATAGGAGATAGAATAGATAGACTTTTGAGTGATAGATAAGTTCAAGTCTCCACATACCTTTTTGTCGATGAAGTTCCACCAGTTCCTTGAGTAGTTCTTCGTCTTTGCATGATGAACATCGTGGAGTCTAGAGCTCCACTACACTTACTATCCTAGTCCGAGACTTAGCTATAAGTAGACTAGAAATCAAGACTTATAGTTTTGGCAACTAAACTTGACAAAAAAAGCTTAAATAACAACGCTTGCGAGTTCGACCGAGCAGTGCTCTAACAATCTCCCCCTTTGTCAATTTTAGTGACAAAATTATCCATACATATTGAATACAAAATAAATAAACTTTGCAGCTTCTCATCCACATGCTTGATCTCCTTGGTTCTTCAACATTACTCGAAATCTTTGTCACTTCCAAGTACTCCAATGATTCCAAAGATATTCAATTCAACATCATCGTTGTTGAAGACCCGTAGCCATAACAATGAGAAAACAATAGCTCTCAATCATTGTTACACAATGTCATAGTATTATTACACAGCATCAAAGTTTAATTGTATCACAACTTCGACAACAATACTATGGTGATATGTATCACTCCCCTTTAGTCAATACCTCATCTCACATGAAAACCACTCCCCCTTACATAATGGTCCGAAAACCATATATATTTGTAGTGTGAACTACACATTAATTCCCCCCCTTTTTGTCAATAAAATTGGCAAAGGAACGAAAACTAGTGGGATCCTAATGAAATTTCCATAGAGACACTTCATGACCAAAAGAAAGCACATATCAACTTTTTAGATGCAATCATATAGCCGAAACTAAATGCATTCATCAAGGAGTTTATAAACATACAAGATAACCCCTATAATATTCCACAGCCGCACTCCCCACAAAGATTTGGCAATTAAGCACAAGTTCAATTAAGAACTCTCCCCCATATAATGTCATTCCCGAAAGAACAACAAGAGCGACCTTACTTTCACAAGAAAAGAAAGATTTCTTTGGACATTAACAAATTACATATGAATATGAATTTGTATCCAAAAATCTCAATTAAATTAACCACAAGAGAACCAATGATTAATTTAATCGGAAATGCTCATATAAGAAAACTTACGGAGCCGCACAGTATTTTACATAAAAATATGGATCAAGGAAGATCAATATTGCGGAATAAACAAAGATTCATTCTATTTCTCATCACTATATGCATAATGACGTATAATAGCCATAATCTTTGTAAACAAAAGCTCATCCTATCTTCCATCAATATTTTCATAATGACATGATAGGCTTATCTTTTGTTTGTCAAAAGTTCATTCAATCTTTTATCAATACTTGCATATCGACATATGAAAGACTTAACTTTTGACCATGTATGGGACAATCATAGTTCACGGACGCAAACACACATATCCCATAACAAGTTTGCAATATATGAAACCATAAAGATTAATACTGCAACATCATCTTCCAAACAAACTTTAGAATTTAAATAAATAAATCTAAAAACATTGCAAGATGAAAAACGTTGGACATAGCTATGTGTACTCACAATAATGGCTTCCAAACCCTAGTTATCCTTCTTAAAACACAAGAATAAATTCTCATAAGAAGTTTCCTAGATAAAAACAAGAATCAAGTTTCTTTGATAACATCATACCTTTGAAAGGGTCCATCATAAAAGGTATCATTGATATCCTTGATTCTTTTGACCGTAGAGACCCCATGTTCATGAGTGAGAACATTAACTTTTCGATCAACAATGCGGGCAAGATGCCTAGCTTTGACACCGTCCATGATGAGTTTCTTCAGATTCCTGATCAAGGATTTTGTCCTGACTATCAATAAGCTGATTTATTTGCAGTTGAAGATTTGCAAACTCAACCCTAGAGTCATTCTGAAAAAGAATTAAATCCTTAACAGATTCTCCAACCCAGGAGTTGTACTCTTTCCTTTCAATCATCCTTTTCAGGACAAGTTCTTGAACAGAATCGCATCCTTTAGAGTCTTCTTCCATCTCAAGATTCACAACTTCTTGAGGTCTTGAGGATTTTTCCATACCCTTTTTTTTATTAGGGAAAGTAAAACACTATAAGATATATATATATATATATATATATATATGTTTTTCAAGCAAGAGAGTGACATTCTTGTTGTGGAAACCCTAAACTCCCAAGAGAGACCCGGACGTTCGTGGACTGGTTGAAAATAACAGAACAGAAGAGATTCAAAAAGAACAAAATACCTCTGTTTTCATGTATCCCATATCATCATGACTCAATAGTTAAAAAGTTAATCAGAGCATAAGAATGAGATTCATAGCAACAAGGATTCAAGTGACTCTACTTTGACATCAAAAGAAAAGAGTATAGTCAAACAAAATATAAATGGAAAACTACAGTAGACTTGAGTATCTCCCAAGAGTCATTCTTGCATCTCTCAAGTTAGACACAAGAATAAATATGCCTACGATTAGGTAGTCAAGTGAGATGTAATCTCACTATGAATATTGAGAGATGAGTTGTAAATTCCATCTGAAGGTTTGAACCTGGTATTCCTTACCTTCCTTCGGTTATTTTTTATTCTATAAGGATTCAACATAACCTTGTCAGGTGATCCATCGGAAATATTTTTCTGAGGATTAAGTCTAGGACCTCTAGAAATTGGTTCCAGAGAATTAGAAGAGACATGTCTCCACCATCTAGACTTAGATTTACCAGACTTATTCTCATAAATACTTGGAATGTGTATTTTTGTGGTGTAAGAATTTGCACCATTCGAAGGAACACGATTCCTACGGGGATTTCGAGATGAGTGACCATTGAAATCCATCTTATGAGAATCCTGTTTTTCTTCAGGGACGAAATCCATTGTAGTGGTCATTAGAGAGTTTACTCTGTCGACAGTGAAAAGAAGTAGATTTTGAAGATCAGAAATCTGTTTCTTTCTAGCAAAACAATGATGAACATAGTGATTCTTTTTCCCACAGAAGGAACAGGTTCGTGGAAGAGAAACATTGGAAGGAACCTGTTTTAAATTCATAGCCCTATTAGAAGATTGCAAGTTATGAAAACATTTCTTGGCAGGAACTTCCTTCGAAGAACATTTCTTCATGTACTGTAATTCTGTCTTAGAATTGGTGATCGGTACAGAAGAATTTTTCATTAAAACAGAGTTTTCCTTTTTCAAGGATTTGCACTGTTCTTGGGCTAGAATAAGGGTTGCACCCAGTTTCTCTTTTTCAACACGAAGTCTGTTTAGATCAGATGAATGCATCTCGATCAAACGTTTTTCTCTTATTGAGTCTTCTTTAACAATATCCTCAAGAACACTAATCTTTTCACACTGTAGAGTAGTTTCTTGAATCAGTTTCTCGATATTGTTGGAGAAGGACTCAATGATACTATAGAGTTCTCGTTCTCGACCAAGAGACTTTTCAAATTCATCAATGAGCTGAGCATGATTATGAAAATCAATAAATTCAGTAATTTTTTATGAGATTCTAGTGAGATCCATTTCATCTTTTGACAAAGTGTAAAATGTCTCATTTGAGGAAAAGTTATCAGAATCTGATAAAAAAACCTTTCTATCTCGGAATTCGGAAGAATCAGCTAAGGAGTTATCCTTTGAGGAAATCCCAAGACATTTGGCATAATTAAAAGCTTTAGAAGACATTTTGATGTGCGTAAATGCCAGAGATGAACTTCTTGTCCACAGAGTCAGATCGCTACAATTGAAATAGCGTGGGTCTAACAACCTCACCCAATATTTCGCTTAGCAATCTGTATGGACTAACTCCAATATACTTTTAAGAGAATCAACTAGACATTCAAACTCAATCTTAATAAAAAGTAAATCAAAGAGTTATATCTCAATTTATCGATTCAATCCTCACTCAAACAAATAGAAATCTGCGAGCCAGATTGAATACAAGAGAAATAACTTGAACGGTACCAAAGACTAATGTTCAAGGATCAATCAATTTCAATCAACAACCAAAGGTTGGATTTACCAATTGATCGATTCAACGCAAAACCTGTGATATTTCAATTATATAACAAAATATAATGCGGGAAAGAAATAACACAGAAACCATAAGTTTTGTTAATGAGGAAACCGCAAATGCAGAAAAACCCCGGGACCTAGTCCAGATTGAACACACACTGTATTAAGCCGCTACATACACTAGCCTACTACAAATTAACTTCGGTCTGGACAGTAGTTGAACCCCAATCAATCTCACACTGATCCAAGGTACAGTTGTGCTCCTTACGTCTTTGATCCCAGCAGGATACTACGCACTTGATTCCCTTAGTTGATCTCACCCACAACTAAGAGTTGCTACGACCCAAAGTCGAAGACTTTAATATACAAATCTATCTCATACTTAAAATTCTATAAGAATACATACACCTGTCTGCCACAGAAATACCTACGAGTTTTTTTTCCGTCTTTTGATAAATCATGGTGAACAGGAACCAATTGATATACCGGACTTATATTCCCGAAGAACAGCCTAGAAATATCAATCACCTCACAATAATCTTAATCGACTAGCGAAACAAGATATTTATGAATCACAAACGATGAGACGAACGTGTTTGTGACTACTTTTCTATCTTTCCTATCGGAGATATAAATCTCAAGCCAATCTTACGATTACACTCAATCACGATAGAAACAGCAAGATCATATCACGCAACTACAGAGAAAATAGTTGGGTCTGGCTTCACAATCCCAATGAAGTCTTTAAGTCGTTAACCTACAGGGTCTCGAGAGAAACCTAAGGTTAAAGGAAAATCGACTCTATCTTATATAACTAGTATCACACAAGAGGTGTGGGGATTAGGTTTCCCAGTTGCTAGAGTTCTCCTTTATATAGTCTCCAAATCAGGGTTTGCAATCTAAGTTACCTTGGTAACAAAGCATTCAATATTCACCGTTAGGTGAAAACCCGATTAGATTCAAGCTAATATCTTTCAACCGTTAGATTGAACTTAGCTTGTTATACACAAATGAAATGTGACTTCATTTAGGTTTGAGTAACCGTACCTAAACGTGTACACCTAGTTGGTTCAACAATAGTTAACCAATGGTTAGCCATATGATCACTTTCGTATCAACCTTATTCATCTTCACCATAACTAGTTCAAATGACTCAAATGAACTAGTTAGAGAGTTGTTCAATTGCTTAGATCTCATAGAAGTATACAAGACACAATCGGAAAAAAATCGGTTTTGATTCACTCGAATCGATTCATGAACATTATAGACACGGTTTGCAAAGATTGCATTCCTTAATATATATAAATGTTTTAGTTAATGAACAAATCGATTGTAGAAAGTAACCTACTTAAGTATGCATACGGGTACGCGTACTTAAGTAACCGGATTGAGTTTGGTTTTCACTTTCAAACTCCAGCAGAAATTCACGGACGTGAACTTTCCGCCCGTATGCGTACGGGTACGCATACTTACCCGGATTTCCAACAACCGCCAGTACGCGTTCGGGAACGCATACTTTGGGTTCCCGGTTTTGGACTTTTACACAAATGTGAAAACACACTATGCTTATATCCAAAGATGGTTACATGTTTTAAACTCTTATTTCAATCATTGAAACATTCTTAGAGGATATTATATAGTTGTTATTCACAAACTATTTTTCATCAAAGCGATTTTCAAGATATTGAAATAACCAACGTGACTTTCGTCACGAGTAAAGATGAACTTGGCCAAAGCGAAAGATTACCAACACATATTTCGAGAAATAGATAAGCAAGATAAACTCGGATCGAAATAACAAATGTGTATAATCTAAGTATATATAGCAATACGACTTTTGTCACAAGATAGGAGATAGAATAGATAGACTTTTGAGTGATAGATAAGTTCAAGTCTCCACATACCTTTTTGTCGATGAAGTTCCACCAGTTCCTTGAGTAGTTCTTCGTCTTTGCATGATGAACGCCGTGGAGTCTAGAGATCAACTACACTTACTTTCCTAGTCCGAGACTTAGCTATAAGTAGACTAGAAATTAAGACTTATAGTTTTGGCAACTAAACTTGACAAACAAGCATGAGATAGCAACGCTTGCGAGTTCGACCGAGCAGTGCTCTAACACGTTGCAAATTTTTATTACATTCTCTAAACATGTTGAGAATCTCTTTAACACTAAAATCAAGTTGTTTCAGTATGATAATGGTGGTGAATATCGAAAATTTACTAAAGTTTTACTATCTAATGACACTCATCATCGTTTTTCATGCCCCCATACTTCCGCACAAAATGGATTAGTAGAATGTAGTCATCGCCATGTTGTCGAAAGTGGCCTTACTTTACTATCTTTGCATCTGCTCCCTTATCTTTTTGGTATGATGCATTCTTTATAACCACTTTCATTATGAACAGGTTGTCCTCAACTCCCGCCAGTTTAAAATATCCTTATGAATTGTTATTTAATCGTGTGCCTGATTATTTATTCTTACGCACGTTTGGTTGTCTTTGTTTTCCTCATCTTCGACCATATGGACGCACAAAATTGAATTCGCGTTCCTCCCCTTGTGTTTTCCTAGGTTATAGTGCTCATCACAAAGGTTATAAATGTCTCCACTTATCCGGTCGTTTTATTGGTCCCGTGATGTTGTCTTTGTTGAGGACAAGTTTCCTTTTGCTACTCCCCCACCCGAGGTACCTCCTTCTCCGTCGCCCTTACATGTATTTTCTTTACCATCTTCCTCCAGTATTTTTCCAACTAGACTCTACTGTTAATAATGTTTAAAAAAAACATGATTTGTTCCGACTGCCATCTCCAGTTGCAAGTCTTAGTCCTGTTCATCATACTACTGCCAGTGATGTCAAGGTACCAGACCTCACCCATCACTTACCTGCTCCCGCTACTGCACCTCAAACGGGTCCATCACAATCTACTCCAACAGTTCACGTGACACCACTGAATCCATCTGCAGTGTCCAGTTTACAAGGGACAAATTCTGGCAGCTCTATGTCAGTGCTACAACAATTCAATGATCAGCTGACTTCAACTCGTCATGTTGCTGACGACACACAACAACTGGCCACTACCGAGATGCCACTGTTACTGCATCCCCTACTGTACAGGACACCACACCGTCTCTCGCCAATATTTTATCAACCTTAACTGAATCCAGCCGTCTGCAGTCTACAGTCCCTGCTGGAAACTCCACGTCTCCCGAATGCACGCCTGCAACACCTTCCATCCACAGTGATTTGAAGTCCTCTACATCGCTGCCACCTGCAGTTGTCTCATCTAATGGACAGTCAGTTCATTTAGCTCTGCGACCTCCAACTGTTAATGACCATTCAATGGTAGCACGCGGGAAGGATGGTATTTTTAAGAAAAGGGTTCTTGTAGCTTCTAAACATGCTAAAATCACTGACGATTTGTTCGAGCGTTCATGTTATTCTTAGGCCAAGAACGATCCCATGTTATTCTTAGGCCAAGAACGATCCCAAGTGGCGCCCCACTATGGATTTGGAATACTATGCACTAATGAATAATGGGACATGGTTTATTGTTCCACCTCCTCTTTGGTAGAAATATTATTGGTTGCAAATAGGTTTATCGTGTTTAAAGACGAGTTGATGGTACCATTGAGCGTCGAAAAGCTCGTTTGGTTGCAAAGGGTTTTAATCAACAAGAAGGTATTGATTACGGTGAGACTTTTAGTCCGGTTATTAAGCCATGAACTATTCATATTATTTTGACTCTAGCTTTGTCGTACAATTGGCCTATTCGTCAACTTGATGTTCAAAATGCATTTCTCAATTACATTCTTACTGAGGAAGTATACATGAAACAACCTCTTGATTATACAGATCCTCAATTTCCGAATTATGTTTTCAAATTGCATCGCTCTATTTATGGTCTTAAACAAGCTCCTCGTGCTTGGTATACTCGTCTCAGCTTTTTTCTTCAGAAACTCGGTTTTGATATCTCTGTTTCTAATACTTCTTTGTTTATTCGATGATTCGCTGCGGGTATTATATTTCTTCTTGTTTATGTGGATGACGTAATTTTGACGGGATCTTCTATGGAGTGTTCACAATCCCTTATGAATACTCTTCACAATGAATTTGCTCTTAAGGATCTTGGCTCTCTTTCATATTTTCTTGGGATAGAGGTCACATTGAAGACCTACTTGTTCGTGCCAACATGCAAGGAGCAAAACCAATCACCACTCCTTTTAGCACCTCTACTGAGCTACACCCGATGGATAGTCCGTTACTGACCGATGTTACTCTGTACAAAATTTTAGTTGGTGGTCTTCAGTATCTCTCATGCATAATCCAACAGAATCTCATTTGGTTCTTGTTAAGCGTATACTTCGTTATTTGCATCATACTTCTACTTTTGGTATTCTTCTTCGTCCCGACCAAAATCTGCAACTTAGTCTTTCTGCATATACTGATGCTGATTGCGCGGGTGATCATCTTGATCGTCGTTCTACGAGTGGTTATTGTTTCTATCTTGGTTCTAATCGGATTTATTGGAGTTCTCGTAAGCAACGAACAGTCTCCCTGTCAAGTACGAAATCTGAATATTGTGGTTTAGCTATTTCCACTGCTGAATTAATGTGTGTTAGAGCATTGCTCGGTTGAACCCACCAAGCGTTGGTATGTCAAGTTTGGTTTTCATATTTTAGTGAATCAAAATTCATTTAAAGAGTCGCTTGATTATTTACTAAAGTCAACTTCGTATAGGTTAGCTAGAAAGTTACTAGGATATGAGACTTACAAGTATTACATGAAGACTTGAAGAATGTGAAGAAGTAAAGAGATCCAACGACGACATCATCCTTCCTCTTGAGGTTAGTAATATTTGACTTGAACTGTTTAATTCCTAACGTATGTTTCAAGTCGTACATATTGAAAACATAACTGCGAAGCTGTGAATGATTATACTCTAGTTAGACATAGTATTAAGGAATTACAATACGAAGTATAACGCCTATCTTTTGAACTTCGTATATAAGACATCGACATAATCATATGAATGCTATTGTGATTATGTATGGGTATGGGTGAAGATTTCGTCATAGGAAACAATGTTTTACATTCGTTTAAAGGAAGTACAATTCATAAACTTGTTTTGTGAATCGAAAGGGAAATCACTAGGCTTATTGGTATTGTTATTCATTGCAAATCTTTGGATTACCAATATGTGTGTTTAGTATAACCGCTCATAACTTGTTTATGTATCTTGATAAAACTATTCACAATGCCTGACTTTTGTATTGGTATGACTTTTATTAGTAAAACCGATCTTAAGTAATCACCTGAGATGGTATGATCGATATTTTGTAATTGGTATGACCAACTCTAGACATTGGGGAACCGATCCTAGTAAGAGGTGCAACCAATCACAAGTATGTGGAATCGATCCTTGTAAGAGGTGCAACAAGTCTTAGTAATTGGTAACCGATCCTATGACTTGTGCAACCGATTACAAGTTAAATACCATAAATATGTGGTAACCGATCCTAGTGCCTAGTCAACAAATTTTTGGAAAGATAGTGTGACTGATCCTAGTACCCACATGGAGGTAGAACCGAAACTTGTTTTGGTAGAACCGTTAAACCCATGATTGGTGATTTGATAGGATAATCAATCACATAGTTCTTGGAAGTCAGATGAACCAATTCTAAACTTGTTTGGAAGTGTGGAAAATCGGTTCCAAGATTGTAAATATGAAAAAGGATTTACAAAGTTGTTTTGGGGTAAAAACTGATTCTGCTGGTTTTGGTAAATTTGGGTGTATTGTTGAGAAACGAATTCAAACCTTAAACAAATGCACTGCACGGGAGTACTTTAGATTCGAGAGATCAATCTGTACAATCCTAGCCTAAACCAAGAAATGGCCGTTCCAGTCTTGCTTCGGTCACAAAGTGAAGGAGAAGGGTTGATCTTAGGGAGGGAAGCGAAGAAGATGTTGAGATCAGAATGGTTAACTCTGAAGGTGTGGCTATTTTATGACTTGTATCAGAATATGAAACTGGCTTACGGAATGTAAGCTATCAGTTCTTGGTATTTTTTTCTGGATACTTGTGTTGATAACCAAAACTGTGTTATTGGTTGAAATAGGTTGAAAACCTATTTATATCAGTCATAGTTGCACGCACCCTGATCTCATAGGAACTGGGAATAGTTGAGTGATGGAGGAGTGGGATCGTGCAGGATGGTGAAAACCACGTCTCCAGTATGAGAGGAAGACTGGGTGGTTTCGTCCCACTACTTATCTATCATCACTAACTGCCCTCCTTTCCTGACACTTTCTTGCAATAGGCATGTTGCACGCCGCACGCTGTAGACCGCCAGACCAATACCCTGATGAACATCCCCCAGTTTGTGACATGTTTGATGTCTCGAGTATTTTCGTGGAAAATATGCAGCAGGCTGCTGAATGGGTCTTGTTTGTAAGACCTAGTTATTATGACCAATCACGCGCAAGCTAGGTGGCAGGTGGTCATGTGTGAGTAGCTGCCAGGAGCTATCTATGTACATTAAAGATGTGGTGATCGGTCCCTATAGGAGATTGATGGCTGGTAGCCATTTTCACATCCTATTGGTTGGCCCAAATTAAATCTAAACCGGTTAAGTTGGCTAGCCAAGTTGGATGGCTGAAATGATTTGCAGAAGTTTGTGCTAATTCATGAAATTTCGTAATCAGAAAATTCAGATGTGAGACCCTCACTAAAACTGCTGTAGAATTTTCATAAAAATTCGGATTTTGACGATCCGCCCCTCCATTCTTATCAGAAAAGAATTTCCTATCTTACCACGAGGGAATATTTAGGTTTTGATCTCGTTTAGGAGGTGAAAACATCCCGACAGTAAAAACTCAGGAAGAATTCATGAGGAATTCTGTCAGTTTTAAGCCATGACCTAGCTCGTTTTTTAAGCTGTATCTTTTAGCTCGTTAATCCGATTGATGATATTTTTTAGTATGTTATGCTAGACATCCATACGAAACTTTTGGCATGTATATCATACTAAAATTGTTTACCAAATGCTCCCAGTTGTTCGTCCAATCTTTGGGTGATCGTTTAGAAGCCATATGTGTAGGCCGCGGCGTGGCCGATTGTTCCTTATGGAAGAGGGGTGGCCATTGATCATGGCCACAGATCGTTATGGAAAAGGGGATGGTCATTGATCATGGCCATAGTTCGTTATGGAAAAGGGGGTGGCCATTGATCATGGCCACAAGTCGTTGGAATAGCATGGCTTGCCAATTAGCATGCCGGTGCGATTTGGCAGGTTGATTAGCTAATTGGCATGGCGGCCATGTTGACACGACGACCACTAGGTGTTAGCGCAGTTTGGATTTATTTAATGCATATGGCGGGTTTAAAGCGACCTGATTGGTCGATAGGAAAGGAGGCCGGCAAGCAGCATGGGCCCGACCACACTACAAGTGCGTGCGGCGCATTTAGAGCGACCTGATTGGTCGATGGGAAAGAGGGCCGACAAGAGTAGCATGGGGGCGTGGCCATCTGCAGGTGGCGCCTGCTAGGGCGAACTGGCCGACCATGTGGCGTGGTCACGCCTCCTCTTATTGTTGCTCCTATTTTCCGCGGCTCCTCTTTTATTTCTTGTTTTCTAATTTTTGGTAGGACTTTGCTCCTACTAGTCCATGGCGGATCAATTGCTTAGCTTGCCTAGGTTTAGTTTCGACCAGCAGGGTCCGAGATATTGCGCATGCGCAAAAAACCTAATTTTTGCAAATTAATTAGGTTAATATTTGAATCTTGTGAATTATCACAAAATTGATTAAATTCGGTGAGTTCTGTATGTTGACACAGAGTTCTTTAAATTTTATTGTCAGAGAGCAGCATGCTTTCCGACTGAGTACTTTCATGCAGACCTTAATCTTGATACTTCGGGAAATTCATGCTACTCAGCTGCGAGTGAACACTAATTGTCATGTTATATCAATATTAAGGGTTCAGCCGGGGAACATAGCACAAGAAAGTATTCAATGAGCCTTGCATTAATGAATAATACAGGCGGGATGTTGAAATTTACAGAATATTTGGGATTGTTGCTACATGCACCATTCTGGATAAATTTCATGTAAATATACTGAATTTCTCAACATATACGTAAGTAAAAAGGCTGGGAACTCATTATTTCAAATGGCTCCGTCTCTTTGCAGAATGAAGGTACATTAAATACATGGTTTTACAATCTTAGCACTGAACTAAAAACCACCATCAACATAAGTAAAGATGTCGACATACTTTGAACATGCGCAGTAATTCTTATCTTTTATTGTTCAGAGATATTCCTTAATAACTAAAGGAGAATCCCGTATCGAAATAAATTGAGAATCTTTTAATTAAGGTTTTTAGTTTTATATGCTTTTAATTTCCAGCAATTAAATACAAATCTTTAGAAAATAAAAATTGGTAATGTGCATTTACTAATTGGAGATTTTCTACTGAGATTTTGATCAATATTTGGATAGAGCATTTCCAGGAATTATGAAAACCGAATTTGGAAATATATTGCATATCTTGAGAATATTTCCGGTTTTGGAAATTCCTTGGTGTCCAAACTTCCTTGGTCTATAAATATTGAAGTTTGCATTTCGAGCAAACTAATCCTCAGAGCCAGCAAAACTACCTAGTTATGTTGTTACTGGTGGAGCCGTCTATTAGAAGAGGAAAGTACCCTAATTAGGCGAAATCCCTTACGACCGCTCGTTTTAAAGACTTCTTTGGTATTGGGAAGCTCAACGAGTACTGTTGGTGGGAAACTAGATAATTGCAGTTTATTATTAGTTTTTGATTGATTTGATTGACTAACGGTTGTTGAACTTTGATTGCACCTATTTTGTTTATGCTTGAGAATCTTCTCTTCTGATATAAGATTCACTCAAACTAGATCGAAGTATCGACGGGCATCTTTAGAACTGTTTGTAGATCTAAAGACGTCTTGTGATAATCCATTGTTAACAGACTTCGTTCTATGTGTGATTGATCACAAGAGATTCAAGTTGTTTGTGTGCAGGTGTTTATTGAAGATCTAAGAAGATTTGAAGACAAAGAAGATTTCTTATTTGAGTTCATAATCTTTGGTGTGCACAAAACTTAATCGGCTGGGGATCCAACTATAATCGGTTTATCTTTGTGATAACCTTGATTGATTAGTTAAGTAGATCGGCATCAATACAATTCTTTGATTCGAAGTATTGATTACATAGTCTAAACAATTACTTTGGTAGTTGTTGAAAGATTGATCTAAGAACCTAACAAATGAGTTTATTGGGATAAACGGAATAGCCTTTTGTCAAACTCATATCACGTTGTTTGAAAAGAGTTGTTACCGAACATATTTGTTGTTCCTTTACTATTTGGAATACGAACCAAAGGAATTGTTCCAAGTGCGTGACTTATTACAAGTTGGAGGCGCAAGGATACTGAGGGAACTAAGTGAACTATAGGTTTAGTTGCTTGGTCTCAACTATACGAAGTTGGTTTAGATTTTGTACAACGGCTTAATTCTGAGAGTATTCAATTCTGGACAAGGTCCCAGGGTTTTGTGGTTTCCTCGTTAACAAAATCTTGTTGTGTCTTTTACTTTCCTATTTCCGCAATTATAATTGTTTTTATTATAATTAGAAGTAAAATACACAAACGTCAAATCTTAATTACTTGATAGCAATCCAATTGTGTTTGGTTAAGTTCGAACCTATTATCAAGTTATCATACTTCGTTGTTGTATTGTCTCGATCTTGTATTTATAGTCAATCACACAAGTTATCTTGTTGTCGTATTGTCTCGATCTCGTATCCATAAACGATCACACGAAGTGTGAACCGATTAGTTGTATTGTCTCGACTCAGTCCATAGACAATCACTTTCGGAGAAAGGACTTATAGGTGGAAAAGTTTTAGATTGAGGTATATTTGGGTACCCTCGTCTTTTAATTGGTATCAGAGCAGGCAAACACGAAAATATTTAACAATCTGTGTTTGGTGCGATCCAACCTATAAGATTAGAATCTAGAAATGTTTTTTATAGAACCTGATAATGATTCAGTTAACGTAAAGCAAGACATCGAGAGTTTTGAATTAACACTCGATGATGGCATCTACGATTTAATATCTGAAAACCTTTATGAAAGGGAATCTACTAGACAAGTTCATCTTGTTAATGATGTAGAAACTGGTGATAACTGGGAATCATGCCTAGAAAATTAGTTGGATGAAATATCCGATGATGGTGACTCAAATATTGTTCGAGATGTGGATGATGATATCTCAAAATACTCCAAGATACTGAAGCCTTTGGGAAAGAGTAAACTCAAAACTTCTGATGTCATTGATCTCTTAACTCCTCTATGTCGACAGAACAAGAAGTTGAGAAAAGTTTTTCAAGGACAATATTGTGGTTCTCGCACCACTGAATATCTTCTTAAAGATCTAACAAACGATCTAAATTCTAAGAAATTAGAATGTAAAAAATTTCGAAGAGAACTGTTTTTTTCGGAAAAGAAACGTGCTGAATCGGAAGCAATGTTTAATTCTCGACAAATACAGGGTCTTGAAGAAAAAGTCAGTGCTAGTCTCTCTCAAAAAAAAATGTTAGAGAAAGAGCGTGATGTTGCTCTTGAAAAAATTCACTTGTTGGAAGATAAACTTGTTGAATCTGATGCAAGGATTAACTCTCAACAAAAGAGTTTTAAAGAGAAAGAAGGTGTATATCTCTCACGAGAAAAACACCTTGAGGCTGATCTAGCTGGTGCTCTTGATAAAATCAAGATGTTGGAAGAAGAAAATTTGCACTTGAAAAAATCCAATGATAGCACAAACAATTTATCCTCATTGTTAGAAGCAGGAAGATATCATGGTGATACACGGGGATTAGGATATAAGGAATCAGATGCTTCCAACGATAACAATGAGATAAAATTTGTTAAAGCTACAAATTCTTCTCAACCAGAGGATTCCACTGATGACAAAGATGCTCCCATTTCTTGTAGAGAAAAAAAGTTTGTCAAGCCTAAGAATAGTGTTCAACAAGCTGTAATCAAAGAAGGCATGTCTGCTAATGTCAAGAAAGCAACAACGTTGAAAAAATATAAGAAGAAGAAGAAGAAGAAGAAAACTCGTCGAGCTCCAATGCAAAAGGATCCACAAAAAGATAACATTAAAACTCGGTCTTCGTATGTTACTAAGCATTGTTATTATTGTGGTAATAAAGGGAATTTGCAATGGGGATGCAAAGTTCGTAAGATGCAAGATGCACTTTCTTTTGTATCAAACGATTTGGCTAAGATTGCTCCCCAAAGGAACTCGGATCGTTATTGTCCAAAGTTTAGGAAAAAGAATTATTATAATGATAGTTCAAGTTTTCCCCATCGCTCGTCAAGGACATCTCATAAAAGACCCTACTAAAGGAAAAAAGATGACTTTGCAAATACAAAGACAAGATCCGATGTTCCAAATTGGAGAAAGAATGTTTCGCAAAATATCCAAAAGGGAAATGATCATAATTGTATGAAGGAGAAAGCTGCTCCTGCGAAACCCTCCTCTTAATGGGTCCCAAAATCCTCCATAGCCAAAAAGGGACCAAAAGTTAGTCACAAGAATGACTCTCAGCTGTTAATTGTTGGTGATAATTGTTGAAGGGTGAATTTAGTTCTGGTTCTACCCGTCCCAGCTACACCAAGTGACCTCACTTTACTAGGAATGGTAAGAGAGAGAGTTGTCTTCCATTGTACCTTGTCCTTCCTTATATAGACTTTCCCAAAAGTCCCTCCTTTTTATGACATCCACATGTCCTAAACCTCCTTAATTACTTCTAATGCCATTTCTTAATATAACCTCCTCCTTATGTGTTAGTCCCTTCCTTGTCCTTCTTACTTTATGGGTATTTCCTCATTGGACTTGGGCCTAGTCCCCACGTCTCATACTAGGCTTATTTCCCCTCTTAGGGGCACCCCGAACCCGTTTAAGGGATATTATTTTTCATGTATCAACATTAGTCCCCTGACTATTGGGTTATTTATAAAATAACCCAGTAGTCATAGGATTTTCCGAGCGCCCCCTTCTCTTGTATGGAATTTAGGAACACGAATCTCTTCCCCTTTATTGATTCCATGATCATGGGCGACGTTTGACCTTCTTTTATCGTGTAAGCTTTCCCCCTTCTTTCAGTTTCTGACGGTTGCTGCTCCCCTTACATAACCGCCACGTTCAGGCCTTGAAACTCCCTATATATAGACCTGTTGGTTTATTTCCCTTCTACTTTTCTTCTCATTTTCTTCCTTCCGAATACACGCATACACTCGACATTTCCAGCAATTCTACCAGCGGTTCATCCGAGAAATCTGGCGAGTCTGAGGAAACCATGAGCAGGAGTTCTGAGGTGATCGAGCACCCGGAACATGATGAAATTCTCCTACCTCCTCCAGCAGATGGAAAGTCATACACTCTTGGAGTTTACTAGCGGTCCTGATCTAAAACGTGCGTTAAAGCTGAGAGAGTATCGCGGAGGTAAGCGCATTTTTCCTCTTGATGATATATTGGTCCCTCCCCTTCTAAATCCCCCTGTGTTACCCTATCCTTCTGCCCCGGGTGGCTCATACATCCCAAGTCAGAGACCATGGACGCTTTCGCGTTTAAATCGGTGCCGCGGATGGCTATTCACCGCGGCGACTACGATCTTCCTGTTATCGATATTCGCTCCAAGTCGAAAACCCATCCGATATGGCCGCACTGGACATCTTACATACGTTCCCACCATGGTCATGCGGCTTCCCTTCATGAAGCAGGTATTAACGAGGCTATAAATTCGTCCCTCAAGCGTGAAGTGAAGAGGTGTAGACGCGACATAACACTACTCTTTTGTCGCTGGACTCCTCCTGTTCACACCATTCTTACAGCATGGGGGGAAGCAACCATTGTCTTAGAGGACGTAGTCTCCCTTACGGGGTTACCTATCCATGGTAGGCATTCGTACGACGAGGCGGATGTTTATGGGGCGCTGAACGACGAGGATAAAGAGTTGTGTACTTATCTGGTGAAGTGCAAAGACGCTTCCCGACGTGAACTAGTGCAAAAGGATCAGGCGCTGTTGAAACAGGGAAAAGATAAGAAGACTGTTGGTGTGGGTAAGAAAGGCGCGTCATCAGCTGTTGCAAAGGGGAAATCCAAATGGGTTGAGGAGAAGAAGACTTCTTCAGTGCGCCCGATGGGTGAGCGATTGCTTGCTAGCTCTATTCGTGCACACGAAGCGATCCATGGCTCGTCATCTCCTCCAGTAGATGCCGATCCTGAGTGGGTTACCAAGACAAACCGCCGTGCTTCCTTTCCCCTTTGGATCAAGTATTGGGCTCCGCGATTAGTAGACGGGAAAGTTCTACCACCAAAAAGGAAAAAGGAGAACCCCCGTATGGAGTTAGCCGCTTACATCCTATTATGGCTGTGTCATGATGTGTTCGAGTATAGCCCTCAGGATACCATCAAGAGAGAGCTTGTGCCGATGGCGGTGTTGCTATCTCGCGGCGTTTCTTTCCCGCTGACGCCGATGTTCTTGGGTGGTTTGTATCGCCATCTGGATTTTTTCTGTCACGACCTTCAAACGGTGGGTTTATCTCATAAGATCGAGACTTACATCCCAGCCTCTTTTATGCAAGCGTGGTACTGGGAGCATGTTCCCCCCTGCGCGCCTGATCCCAATGAATTAGCGATTCATCGTGAAGAAGATGTTAGGCAAGACGACGGCTTGGTTAAGAGGGCTCCAGTTGTTTACGACTACCCTAGGATGGCTCTTTGGCATCTGAAGGGGAAGGTTCCCAAGAGCGATATTGCTAAGCACCTGGACGTGGCTAAAGATTTTGAACCATTTCCTTACCAAGACGGGCGGGCGGGCCCAGCGCATTATGACTTTACCGCGCCTTTTGATACGGAATTGGACTCGTCTAAATTCTTGGCGGAGGAAGATTTTAATTCTGTAATTGTCGTGTTGCCTGGTTATCTCCCCGGTTTCTACGCCGGCAAGTTCATTGCCATGTTTTATAACCCAGATCGCGCGTCTCGGCAAGTTGGGTTTGACCAATAGGCCCCTCGTAGATTTCCCCCTTTGGGAAGCTCTGATATCGAGGATATTGTCGCCAGCTTTGATCGCTTTGTTTTCAAGGAGCCAGCGCGTTTGTATGATTGAGGGATTAATTTTTCGTTAAAACAGCCTTTCCCCAAGCGCTCTTCGGCAGTTACTGAGGGGGGTCATGCGTATCATGACTTCATACGTCGTCGGGCTTTGAATTTCCTTTTGCGCGAATCATATCCTACACGCGACCTATCCGTTCAAGAGCTTCGAGAGCTTCATGCATCCGGCCGGATTAAGTTTGATAATGCCGTGGCTGCTGCGCATCGTCTCGTTTCAGCTACCAAAGGTCGCCCGTTGGAGCCTTTAGTGACTTCTTGGGCTCCTCCCGAGGGTCAAGAGCCCATAAAGCCAAAGAAAGAGTCTAGGTCATTTTCTGATCGTAAGCCACCGAGGATAGAGGTAGTAAGGTCGTCCGCCAATCTCTCAGCAACACAGGTTCTTACCGTTTCCTTATCTTTTTATTTCTATCATTTATCGTCGTCTCTTTCCTTTTGATAAAATGAGTGGCGGGAATTGCATTCTCAGGAAGCTCCTCATTCCAATCGCGTGGGGTGGAAGGCCCCTTCTTATGTGATGGAAGAGTAGCTGAACATGCCCGAGTGTGATTGGACTGAGAAGAGCCTCAGGAAGAAAGTTAGGCGGGAGGCATCTAAGTTGTCTTCTCCGCTCCCTTGTTCTTATGCTAACATCTCGTCCTTGCAGCCTCAACATAGTCGGAGGAGGAGCGCGTCACAACCCCATGGGAGCGCAAGCAACAGTCCGGCTCCCTCACTCGTAGATCAGTTGAGAGACCTTGGGGTCATACTTTCCTCGGGAACTGGTTGGGTTTCTCTGCGCCTTCACGTATCGTCAGTTCATCCTCTTCGAGCTGAGACTGTCCGTGTTAGGGGTGAACTCCCGGTATCCCCTAGTGTTGTTCTGCAATCAATGAGCCCATCTGGGTCCAGTCGATCAGTGTTTGGTGGGTCTTCGTCCCACGTGGTATTAACCGTTAATGATCCTGCAGGTGACTTCCTATTTAATACGTGTCTTCGTTTTCATCATTCTTCTTTCCCCCCTCTCTCTCTCTCTCTTTTTTTTTTAAATAAATCTAAGTTTTTTTTCGAAATGGTGCTTACCTCTCGTTTTTTAGGCTCTCGTTTTTTAGGCTCCACTAGTGACTCTGAGTCGTCTTCTAGTTCTTCTGCGTCTCTCCCTAAACCCGCTGATATCTTGCCAGATTCGTCGATTCCTGAGGTTAGTCCTTTCTCCCTCCTTTTTTTTTTTTTTTTACTTTTTCCCGTTTGTTGTTCGTTTTTTCTTGCTAAAACTTCATCATTGGCATTAGGATATGGGTAAGAAGCGTAAAAAGACTGTTAAGCCTGATACAGATGGCATGCTGCGCGTAGTCCCTGGTGACGATGGATCTATTAAACATTCTCAGATGGATGGTAGCGGTGCTTCTGCCTAATCGGAGAAGCAAGATGATGTTCCTGTTTCTGACATACCATCCATCCCTGTTGTAACAGAAAGCTCTGAGGACACGTAGCTTCGTTTCCCTATGGTAATGAGCGCTGCTGAAGCTGGAGTGGATCCTGCCACTCATACCCTTGTCCACGGCTTCTAGGTTCCTACTGTTTTTGCTGCTGCCTATAAAGATATTGTGGAGTGTGGTGGTGGTCACATGGCGAAGGCAGGTCTGCCGGACGTTCATATTTTGTGCTATATGACTAAGAATCTTCTGGAAATCGCCGATCAATTTACACGTGTAGGGGATGATCCTGTTGATGCAGCGACAATACGCAGCTGGGAGACTGTTGTGCGGTCTACAATCAATGTTAAGTTTCCAATAGTGTGGTTGGAAGAGTTGCTGACAAAGGTGAAGGGTCGTAACGACCCTCGTTGTCGGCTTACGAGTCAGATCTCTCGGTTAGAGGGGGAGTATGAGAAGTGCTCCGAGACAACTGCTAGCAAGAAGGTAGTGCTGAATCTGTTGCTTGCTGATGTTGGAGTAGATAATGAAGAGGTGATGCGATCCGAGGCCACGGAAGCAACGGTTCGTGGCTAAGCTGTAGCCTTCTCAAGGCACTTGCTCTTTGTGTTTTTTCTTTTCTTTTCTTTGGTTATGTTGGACCCGTCTCTCGGATAATTTTACTGTTCTGTTATATATATATATATTTGTTAGATATTGGTGTGGTACTTGGTTAATTATTAGTACGTTGTTGGGGTGTCATTATGTTGGTGTGGACTTTTTGTGTGTGTGTGTGGGGTGGGGTTGGGGGGTGAGCGTGTTATAACGCGCCTACTCCCCTTTCTGTTTATCATAGGGATGAGCGAGAATTGATGAAGCGCGCCTATTCCTCTAAA
>JAJJMB010003633.1:693225-798702 GCA_023531105.1 Papaver atlanticum
TAGATTTGTCAGTCAATCAGGCGCCATTGGCGTTCCTGAGACCTTTTGTAGATTTGTCAGTCAATCAGGCGCCTTTGGCGTTCCTAAAACCTTTTTTAGATTTGTCAGTCAATCATGCGTCATTGGCATTCCTGAGACCTTTTGTAGATTTGTCAGCCGACCAGGCGCCTTTGGTGTACCTGTAGCCTTTTGTAGATTTGTCGGTCGATCAGGCGCCTTTGGCGTTCCTGTGACCATTTCATCATATTGCATGCAAATTCCAAAAAGAATTTTATTCTTACCGTGGAATAAAGGGGAAAGGACTGTTTACAATTTTTAGTTCATGTTTCATACTCTAATCCTCTCCCTCCCTTTGCTTTAGTGGCGAGGGAAGGGGTCACGTTCGATCGCTTGCATGTTTACCTTGAGCTCTCCAAAGGCGCACATTCGCTCGAATATGCTCCTTATAGCAAAACATTCTTCGGTTGGGTGTCCCATTCTACGATGATAGTGACAGTACTTGATCGCGTTCTTGTCCATCTTGTTCATGTCTACTACTATCGGGGGTAGTTGGATTTCCTTTCACATTACCCATTGATTCAATAATTCGATTGCGCGTTCCCTGCTGCAAGGTAGAGGTGGTGGTTGGTTTGAATCTTGCCTAGCCCATCCGTTTCTTCCCTGGCTTCCATTGCCGGTTTGGGATTAGTCTCTCTTTTTCCTATTAATGTTGGGTCTTACGTTGCGTGGGGTCCCAGATATGGTATTAACTGTGTAGCGCCAAGCAGGGTCTATGGGTGCTTCTTCCATGCAGTCGGCGATCCTCTCAGCTGCTTCCTCTAGCTCAATGAAAGTCTGGAATCTGAAATTGATCAAGCTTCCCTTGAAAGCCGGGATCATTCCTCGTACAAAAATTTCAACAAGCGTACCCTCATTGATGTCTTCGTGACAATCTAGTGCCAAGCGCCAGAACCGTAAGATGTACTTTCCTATTTCTTTTCCCATCCGTTGTCCGCTCTTGCTCAAATCTATTGTCGTGATTTTCCTTTTAGCGGAAAAGAATTTCCCGAGAAAAAGTGTAGACATAACTGGCCAGGAATCCACACTTTCTGCTTTTAAGTTATCGTACCAGGTGAATGCTATGCCCGTGAGCGATTTGGGGAATTCTTTTAGGCACAATCTTCCATCGGAGGCTCTGTCATTCATTGCCGATAGGAATCGGCTAAGATGCTCTCGCGCGTTCCCTTGTCCGTCATATGTCTTGAATTTAGGAGAAGAGTAATCCTCAGGGTACTGGTATTCTTGGATGTTCACTGGGTATGGACTGTTCACGCGATAATGATTGTCTTGTTTTACCACATGATAATTTTCCTCCAAGTACTTCGCAATTTCTTCATGTGATATCGACATTGTCTTGTCGCCTTGGTGCTTCTCGCTTTTTGTCATTTCTTCAGGAGTGTCTTGCCCTGCTATTACTGCTTGTGTTATCCAGTCTTCAAGCTCCTATCTCCTTCGTGAGAACTCATCTAGTTCCTTTTGCATGTCTTGCAGAGCTAATGACGGGGGTTTCGGAAGCTGGGTTGCCCGTGCGTCCTTCTCTTGCGTCACTACCATATTTCCATGTCCTGCCGTTTGTTTGATAGCGTCTTGGGCTAGCGTTTCTTCTTCACTGTCATCGTCCTCCATTGTCACCTCATCGAGGTTGATAGGTTGATTAGTCGCTTGGTTTCCCATCGCACCTGAGTTAGCGCCTCCTAGGTGTGTCATGGTAAGCTAGGCACGAGCCTCCGGGTGTGGTCGCCAAATGTTGAAGGGTGAATTTTGTTCTGGTTCTACCCGTCCCAGCTACACCAAGTGACCTCACTTTACTAGGAATGGTAAGAGAGAGAGTTACCTTCCATTGTACCTTGTCCTTCCTTATATAGACTTTCCAAAAAGTCCCTTATTTTTATGACATCATGAAACATGTCCTAAACCTCCTTAATTACTTCTAATGCCATTCCTCAATATAACCTCCTCCTTATTTGTTAGTCCCTTCCTTGTCCTTCTTACTTTATGGGTATTTCCTCATTGGACTTGGGCCTAGTCCCCAAGTCCCCACGTCTCATACTAGGCTTATTTCCCCTCTTAGGGACACCCCGAACCCGTTTAAGGGATATTATTTTTCATGTATCAACAACAATAATTACAAGAGTTTTCTTGAAAGACTAAAGAAAGACATCATGTCTGAAATCTCTTGTACTAGTGAATGTTGTGATAATGACACTCTTCATCACAAGTCAAAGAAGAAAAACAAGAGATGGAACAAGAGAAAACAAACCAAGCAAGAGGTCAAGAATGATGATTCTATCTTATTCACTTGTGACGAACAAAACAAGGATCAACTCAACACAACCTAGTTGTGATTGAATGTGCATGCTCACCTTTGTGCTCAATCTTATGAAGGGTGAGGGAGCACATGAAATTGAGCACATGATCTCTCGGTTATTATATGACAAATTAACATCTTTAGGGACAATTTCTTTTCTTCTATACTCATACTTTCTCTATCTATATTTGGGTTTCGATAGAAATGGTAATTTTAATTTATGATGTTGATATCTACTGATCATATATGTGTATCTCTTGTTTTTACGGTTAAAACGAGCCAAAAATCACTGAATTCGGACATCGTATGCAAAAGTTATGTCAAAAACAGTTTAGTGTTGTGATCCGTCACAAGTAACTCTTATAACCGATCCTAGTAACCGGTCTTAGTGACTACTAGTAATTTTGGTTACCGATCCTAGTGATAGGTCTGTACGAAGGAGTGTAAAACTGTTTTTCCCATAACTTCTTCGTCCGAACTCGGAATGACCTCATTCTTTTTGTGTTGGTTTCGCAATTCAATTCCCTACAAGATAGAGGTAATTGCAATACTTGATTATTTGTTGAATTTTTATGGTGTATTGCATTTGTGTTTATGGGATGTCTGATTTCGGTTTTCATAACCTTAATATTCGATCTCATATTGTGTGAACCCTTATGGTTTGTGTGACTTTTTGATTTAGCGAGATTGAGTTCTAGCCCATGATGGTAGGCTTTATCAAAGGATCATAATATGAAAAAGTCACAATATGTTGAATCGTTTTTGGTTTAGCATAAAAGCATATGTGTTTCGGGCATCGCATTAGTTAAAACCGATTTTCAACCTTTCTCTGGTAAAGGTTGGTTTTTGTTGTTGTTCTTTTGTCTTGCAAGAGGATGACAACACAGTGATATTCCTCTCCGGAAAGATGCAAAGAAAAAGTAAAGATGATGCGGAACTTGAGGTAACGAATTTGTTTTCCTGTTTAAGAAAAGCCTGATTTTATTTCATATATTTATTGCTTTTGCTTAACAAAATTTCGGTACAATTGATGTTTATTCCATTATTTGTGTATGGATGTGTGTGTGATTCAATTGTTTCCGGTTAAGAAAAACTATTGTTATCTTGCTTTATTGTTTTGTATCAATTGTTTAGGCTTACGAAATTTCGATGCAATTGCGGTACTATAATGTCTATGTTTGTTTCAATTGCTTCCGGTTGAGGTAAATAATTATGCAAGTTGATTTATTTGGTTTGTATGAATTGTTTATTTCTTAACGAAAAGGTTTTCGGGATCAATTGTTTAGTCCAATTCAATTCCGTATAAGAGAAACTAAGTTAATTCTGATCTTAGTTAGACTTATCAAAATGGAGGATTCGGTTATTCAAGTCTAATCGAATGCCTTAACAAGAAATACTAGTTAACTAACCTAGTACTTGTCTTGTTTAAAGTGAAAGGTCTAAGTTATTATTTGAATATTTAGAACCTGATTAGAAAAATAGAGTTAATTCTGATCTTTATTTTGGTCTTATCGAACAAGCGATTGTATTTGTACAATCGGTTTAGCAAAAGAACTAAGGTGCTTAGTTAATTTTTGATTTGCTAAACTATTAGGGAAAATTGCTTCGGGCAATTGTTTCCTTGGTAACATATCAAAACAAAATTACTTTGTAGTTTTGGTTTTAATATTGGTTATCTAAAATGGTGTGTAGAACCCTCGTGCTTAACTCTTATAGGTTTTGCAAGTCTTTTTAAGATTTGTAAGATCCTTTTGGTTTGTCCTTTATTTGCTCATACCTTTGTCATTTTGTGACAAAAAGGGGGAGAAATATATGGAGTAAACAAGTGATTTGGTATCACTAAGGAAAGGATAATGGTGCTTAAACGTTATATCTAACGAAAGAGTAAAGCATAGACTAAGGGGGAGTAACATATCATATTGATACTTGTGGTTATCTTAACTACAAGGGGAATAACAAAGACGTGCGGATTGAAAATCTACCTATCTTACCTTTAGGAGGAGTATTAGCTTTGTTATTATAATATCAACAACGGCATTTATGGATTGAATGTATACAGGTTATTGTGCTGTTGAAACTTGGAATCAAGCGTATGTGTAATGAATTCTTGTAATTTGTTTATCCATATGATGTAAGAGTTTTGTCACTAAAATTGACAAAGGGGGAGATTGTTAGAGCATTGCTCGGTTGAACCCACCAAGCATTGGTATGTCAAGTTTGGTTGTCATATTTTAGTGAATCAAAACTCATTTAAAGAGTCGCTTGATTATTTACTAGAGTCAACTTCGTATAGGTTAGCTAGAAAGTTACTAGGATATGAGACTTACAAGTATTACATGAATACTTGAAGAATGTGAAGAAGTAAAAAGCTACAACGACGACATCATCCTTCCTCTTGAGGTTAGTAATATTTGACTTGAACTGTTTCATTCCTAACGTATCTTTCAAGTCGTGCATATTGAAAACATAACTGTGAAGCTGAGAATGATTATACTCTAGTTAGACATAGTTTTAAGGAATTACAATACGAAGTATAACGCCTATCTTTTGAACTTCGTATATAAGACATCGACATAATCGTATGAATGCTATTGTGATTATGTATGGGTATGGGTGAAGATTTTTTCCTAGAAAACAATGTTTTACATTCGTTTAAAAGAAGTACAATTCATAAACTTGTTTTGTGAATCGAAAGGGAAATCGCTAGGCTTATTGGTATTGTTATTCATTGCAAATCTTTAGATTACCAATATGTGTGTTTAGTATAACCGCTCATAACTTGTTTATGTATCTTGGTAAAACTATTCACAATGCCTGACTTTTGTATTGGTACGACTTTTATTAGTGAAACCGATCTTAAGTAATCACCTGAGATGGTATGATCGATATTTTGTAATTGGTATGACCAACTCTAGACATTGGGGAACCGATCCTAGTAAGAGGTGCAACCGATCACAAGTATGTGGAATCGATCCTTATAAGGGGTGCAACAAGTCTTAGTAATTGGTAACCGATCCTATGACTTGTACAACCGATTACAAGTTAAATACCATAAATATGTGGTAAACGATCCTAGTACCTAGTCAACAAATTTTTGGAAAGCTAGTGTGACTGATCCTAGTACCCACATGGAGGTAGAACCGAAACTTGTTTTGGTAGAACCGTTAAACCCATGATTGGTGATTTGATAAGATAAGCAATCACATAGTTCTTAGAAGTCAGATGAACCAATTCTAAACTTGTTTGGAAGTGTGGAACATCGGTTCCAAGATTGTAAATATGAAAAAGGATTTACAAAGTAAAGATGTAGATAGACTTTGAACATGTGCAGTAATTCTTATCTTTTATTGTTCAGAGATATTCCTTAATAACTAAAGGAGAATCCCGGATCAAAATAAATTGAGAATTTTTTAATTAAGGTTTTTAGTTTTATATGCTTTTAATATCCATCAATTAAATGCATATCTTTAGAAAATAAAAATTGGTAATGTGCATTTACTAATTGGAGATTTTCTACTGAGATTTCGGTCAATATTTGGACAGAGCATTTCCAGGAATTATGAAAACCGAATTTGGAAATATATTGCATATCTTGAGAATATTTCCGGTTTTGGAAATTCCTTGGTGTCCAAACTTCCTTGGTCTATAAATATTGAAGTTTGCATTTCGAGCAAACTAATCCTCAGAGCCAGCAAAACTACCTAGTTGTGTTGTTACTGGTGGAGCCGTCTATTCGGAGAGGAAAGTACCTTAATTAGGCAAAATCTCTTACGACCACTCGTTTTAAAGACTTCTTTGGGATTGGGAAGCTCTACGAGTACCGTTGGTGGGAAACTAGATTATTGCAGTTTATTATTAGTTTTCGATTGATTTGATTGACTAACGGTTGTTGAACTTTGATTGCACCTAGTTTGTTTATGCTTGAGAATCTTCTCTTCTGATATAAGATTCACTCAAACTAGATCGAAGAATCGACGGGGATCTTTAGAACTATTTGTAGATCTAAAGAAGTCTTGTGATAATCCATTGTTAACAGACTCCGTTCTGTGTGTGATTGATCACAAGAGAATCAAGTTGTTTATGTGCAGGTGTTTATTGAAGATCTAAGAAGATTTGAAGACAAAGAAGATTTCTTATTTGAGTTCATAATCTTTGGTGTGCACAAAACTTGGTCGGCTGGATATCAAACTATAATTGGTTTATCTTTGTGATAACCTTGATTGATTAGTTGAGTAGATCGGCATCAATACAATTCTTTTTGATTCGAAGTATTGATTGCATAGTCTAAATAATTACTTTGGTAGTTGTTGAAAGATTGATCTAAGAACCCAACAAAGGAGTTTATTAGGATAAACGGAAGAGCCTTTTGTCAAACTCATATCACGTTGTTTAAAAAGAGTTGTTACCGAACAGATTTGTTGTTCCTTTACTGTTTGGAATACGAACCACAGGAATTGTTCCAAGTTCGTAACTTATTAAAAGTTGGAGGCGCAGGGATACTAAGGGAACTAAGTGAACTATAGGTTTAGTTGCTTGGTCTCAACTATACGAAGTTGGTTTAGATTTTGTATAGCGGCTTAATTATGAGAGTATTCAATTCTGGACATGGTCCCGGGGTTTTTCTGCATTTGCGGTTTCCTCGTTAACAAAATCTTGCGGTGTCTTGTACTTTTCTATTTCCGAAATTATAATTGTTTTTATTATAATTAGAAGTAAAATACACAAACGTTAAATCCTAATTACTTGATAACAATCCTATTGTGTTTGGTTAAGTCCAAACCTATTATCAAGTAATCATACTTCGTTGTTGTATTGTCTCGATCTTGTATCCATAGTCAATCACACAAGTTATCTTGTTGTCGTATTGTCTCGATCTCATATCCATAGACGATCACAGGAAGTGTGAACCGATTAGTTGTATTGTCTCGACTCAGTCCATAGACAATCACTTTCGGAGAAAGGACTTATATGTGGAAAAGTTTTAGATTGAGGTGTATTTGGGTACCCTCGTCTTTTCAATGTGGATCGAATCTCCTCTTCGAGAACTTCAGGTCTCTATTCATTTTTCTCCCACTCTTTGGTATGATAATTCGGGAGCCACTTATCTTACCATGAATCCAGTTTTTCATGGTCGTACCAAAAACATAGAAATTGATTATCATTTTGTTCGTGAGAGAGTTCAAAGTGGACAACTTGATGTTCGATTTGTTTCGTCTAAGGATCAAATTGCAGATATCTTCACGAAGTCTACTCCAAAGGATCATTTTTGTAGGCTTCGCTCTAAGCTCAATGTCGTTGACAATCCGCTTAGAACGAGGGGGAGTATTGGACATATACTGGACATATACCTATCGTGACTTAACAAGTCACGACTAATTCTAGTTTCCTTATTTTACCTTGTATTGTGTATATAAATATACAACTTCTGTTTTGTGTTTCTCAACATTTGAGAACACGATTTTATCAGTTCCAACTTATATAATAGCTTATTCGTGGAAATAAGTTTACTTCGGCATACGCTTCCGAAGGTGTTTCTCCTAGCCTCAAGGGTATTCCCATCATAATAATGTTTCACGCTTATTACGCGTTATCATGACATCTCAATCTTAGTATAAGAATGACAAATATGAATTCACAATACCATTAGTAATTTCTTCAAAATTCATGGTTTTCGTTTTTGATGTATTTGATTATGATGTATGCAAAATTATTGTATCATGGAAATTAAATCTCTTCTTTCAATGATAAATTACATGACACCATAACGGTAAATCTTCCTACACTTACTAAAACCTGTTATTGGGTTCTACCAACAAAAAGATAAATTAAGATATATAGAAAAAGAAAAACATATGTAGAAAAAGAATTAAGATCTATTTTGATTGGGAGCCGGCTCGTGAATGACCGATCAATACTGTCATAGTCCGGCACTGCATTATCCTGATTTTTGGATTTATATCGAATAATCATATTATGTCCATATCAACCATAATTTAGTGAACTCACGGAAACTCAATAAATTATTAACATGTTAATTATTCGTTCTGAACACATAAATTACAGAACAAAAATCTTCTAATCACAATCACAAATCTATTATAATTCAACACAAACTAGCTAATATAGCCGGCCATTTTTGCTAATCGACAAATTCAGTGTGATTTATACATATGCCTCTCACTAATAGTGGTAATCACTATTAATTCATGCAAGAAAAAAAAAGGCAATGAAATCTATGCTAAACCATTATTCCCTCTTCATTTTCCTTTTGATGAGTTTAGTTGTTCCATTTCTTAGTGAGCCAACAAATATTATAAGTTCTTGTTTAATTCAAAATCAAGTTAAGAATTTCACACTTAATGCAAACTCTGGCAACGATACGTCAGAATTGATTGAATGTTATTGTTTCTCATTACAATGACCTAATCGACACAAGACAAGAATCAGAGATATTTATCTGACCTATTACAGACAAAGAGAGCCACACAATCACTAACCACACACAGGAGGACACGTGTGAAATACAGCTGTAAAAGACAGCTCATCAAGATACTGACAGTCAAAGTTAAACAACAGAATATAGACTAACACCCCCTTCAAACAGAACTGTGCTGCAGTTTGGAAAAAATGTAGACATGAAGTTTGTCTTTTAACATCAGAAACCTTGGACCAATAAGTCCCTTAGTTAATATGTCAGCTAGCTGATCAATTGTTGAAATATAGGAGACCTGTAAAGACTTTGCCTGCACCAATTCTCTGACAAAATGAAAATCCAAAGCCATGTGCTTCATTTTGCTATGAAAAACAGGATTTGAAGCAAGTGAGAGACTGCTTTTGTTGTCACAATGCAACATAGGAGGAACAGGGAGAAAAATGTATAAGTCCTGAAGCAGCTGGTACAACCAAACAACCTCAGTTGCAGTGTGTGCAAGAGCTCCATACTCTGCCTCTGTGTTGGATATGGCCACAGTGGATTGTTTCTTTGCACTCCAAGAAACTGGATTATGACCAAAAAAGATACAGAAACCAGTAGTAGATCTTCTGTCATCAGGTGAGCCTTCCCAATCAGTATCACTAAAACCCTGTAAAGTTTGAAGTCCTTTGGATAAGAAGAGACCATGATTTATAGTGCCTTTGACATATCTTAATATTCTTTTGGAAGCACTTAGATGTACTGTAGTAGGTTGATGCATGAATTGGAAAACCTGATTGACTGCAAAACTAATTTCAGGTCTTTTCCAAGTCAAATACTGTAAAGCACCTACTAAAGATCTGAATTCAGTAGGGTTTTCAAGATTGTCTCCATCATGAACACTAAGTTTGCCTGAAGAAGATGCTGGAGTAGAACAAGGTTTAGCTCCAACCATTTGAGTTTTATCCAAGAGATCAAAGGCATACTTGGTTTAACTAAGAAAAAGACCAGACTCATTCCTTTGAACTTCTAAGCCCAGAAAATAGTGAAGAGAACCCAAATGTTTAACAGGAAAATGTTTACCCAAAGCAGCTATGAGTTCAGTGCAATAAGAGGATGAGTTACCTGTCAAGTTAATATCATCTACATAGACAAGAAGAATAGTGATTCTTGAACCAACTCGCTGAACAAAAAGTGATGGATCAGCTGCAGAAGGCTTAAAATCCATGGCAAGAAGAACGTGATAGAGTTTATCATACGATGCCCTTGTGGCTTGTTTAAGACCATATATTGATTTATGCAACTTGCAAACAAAATGTGGTTTCTCAGCATCTACAAACCCTGGAGGTTGCTCCATAAAAACCTCTTCTTGCAGATCTCCATGCAGAAATGCATTGCTCACATCAAGTTGTTGAATGGGCCAGTCATAATTCACAGCTAAAGAAAGTACTAACCTGATTGTAGTAGGTTTAGAAACAGGTCTAAAGGTTTCATTGTAATCTAAGCCAGCATGCTGATGAAATCCCTTAACCACAAGCCTGGACTTGAATTTATTGATTAAACCATCATCATTGTATTTGATTCTGTAAATCCACTTGCACCCAACAACATTTTAACCAATTTCAGGTTGAATTAGAGACCAAGTACCAGCAGTTTGTAAAGCAGTATGTTCATCTACTATTGAAACTCTCCACTTTAGATTCTTGTTTGCCTGAGTGAAACAAGTAGGAGTGATTGGAACTGCAGAACTGATTAAAGCAGTGGGAAGAGTATGTTTGGTAGCATAGTACATTTTTGGTCTGGTAATACCAGATTTTCCCCTTGTCTGCATTGAATGAGCATTTTGAACTAGAGTAGAAATAGCAGACACAATTGGTGATGAAACTGAATCATGAGCTATTGGAGAAGTAGCAGACACAATTGGTGATGAAACAGCTGAAGTAGCAGATACTGGAAATGTATGAGCTATTGGAATGTCTCTGTCAAAGTTCTCATAGCACAAGTTTGAAGATGTTGGAGAAGTAGACTTGATAGAAGCATAAGGAAAAATTGTCCCATTGAAAACCACATGTCTGGAGATGTATACTTTACCATAAATGGGATCTAAACATTTGTAGCTTTTCTGATGAGAACTATAACTAATGAAAATACAAGGTGCACTTCTGGGAGCCAATTTATGTGATATATAAGGTCTAAACCAAGGATAGCAAATAAAACCAAAGCTTCTTAAGAATGAATACTCAAGAGATTTGCCAAACAATTTCTCAAAAGGAGATAGAAACTGAATACTCTTAGTTGGAAGTCTATTTACTGTGTAATTGGCAGTTAGAAAAGAATCTACCCAAAAAGAGTCAGGAAGTTTTGTTTGAATAAGAAAGGTTCTACCAACATCAAGGATGTGTCTATGTTTAGCTTCTGCCACTCCATTCTGCTCAAAAGTGTATGGACAAGTAAATTCATGTTTGATGCCATGTAATTGAGTAAAGGCATAGACTTCTTTATTTATGAATTCACCACCACCATCAGTTATTATGGTGATTATTTTTGTATATAGTTGGTTTTCTATTTGGGTTTTGAAATTGAAAAAGACAGTTTTAAAGTCTGATTTAGCTTGTAAAGGAAACAACCAACAAAACTTGGAAAAATCATCTATGACATTAACATAATAGAGATAACCACTATTGGAGATTACAGGAGAAGGACCCCAGAGATCCATATATAATAGTTCCAAAGGTTTGGAAGTGCTAGAAGTAGAAATACTAAATGGAATTTTATGAGATTTCCCTAGCTGACGGCACTCACAGAAGATTGGTGTTTTTATTACATTACAATCAAAGTTTTGACACACTTTTTGAAGTGTTTGAAAAGATAGATGTGTTAATCTTTGATGCCAGATAGCAGGGGTAGCTTTATTGATGTTAAGGGTCTGAGGAAATTGATTGGATAATGGCCATTGCCATGAGGACTCTGCAACAGAATCTTCCCAGTTTGAAGATCCTGCACAGTGTAATCAAATGGAGAAAAGGTGATGGAGCAAGCATTATCGGTGGTAAATTTATTTACTGAGAGAAGATTACTAGATGCAGTAGGAACATGTAACACATTTTGGAGACTAAAGTGTTTACTAGGAGTAGGGAAAGTAACTGAACCTACAGAATTAATGGACATACCTTCACCATTGGCAGTCTGTATGTATTCATAACCATTATATGCAGTGTAATCATCCAATAGAGAAGTATCATTGATAATATGATTGTTTGCTCCACTGTCAGTATACCAAGGATTTTCTCAAAATATGTTAGCAGCTGCTAACATTGCAGTAACATTATAAGGTGGTGCTTTGCCTTGATAAGAAAAATTCAACCTGTTAAAGCATTCTGGAGCTAAATGGTCACGATCACCACATATTTGACAAGGCATTTTGTTAGCTGAAGTAATTGATGAAGGTGGTGGAACTGAAGCAAATGTTGGTGGAGCTGAACCAAAAGTAGGTGATGCAGTTCTGAAATGTGGTGATGAAGGAAATCCTCTGAAAGATGGATTAAAAGGTCGTTTTTTTCCTTATAGTTTGGACTGTGACCACCTCTCATATTAGGATGTGGAGGACGAAAATTTTATGAAGATGGTGATGAATTATTATTGTAATTTCGATAGTGATTATGTGCCAGAAAATCCTTATTGTCAGAATCTACTTTAATTCACTTAGATCTGGATGATAAAACAACTTCTTCACTGAGAAGAAGATTGTGCAATTCCACACTGGTTACTGGTGGATACCGAACTCTAATAGATGTAGCGAAAGCGTCAAAGGAGGAGCTCAAACCTGATAGAGTGGTGACAACAATTTCACTGTCACTAACAATTGAACCAGCAGCAGCTAAAGCATCAATTGTCTTTTTGATTTCTGTAAGATAATTCGTAATTGAACCATTGCCAAGCTTAATTGATTGTAATTTGGTGCGGAGTTGAATTGTGTGAGTAGCAAAAACTTGGGAAAACCGACTTTGAATGTTATTCCATAACTCATTTGAAGAATTCGCTCCAGCAAAGTAGGGAATGACAGATTCATACATTGTTGAATATAACATAAGCATAATTGTTAAGTCTTCATCCTTCCAGAGTATGTAAGAAGGATTATCATTTCGCGCAGTTGGACAGATAGCAGTACCAGTGACATAACCAGTGGCTTTATATTTGTTGAGGAGAGCAAGAAAAAGAGATTTCCATGTGAGAAAATTATCTTCTTTGAGTTTAATACTAACAATGTTTACAAGTTGATGAAGAGGAACTTTTGAAATTGATTTAGCAGTATCCATTGATAATCAAGAAAAGAAAGAAATAGATCTGAAAAATTTGAAGAAATTAAGAAACACACAGAACGAGTGATTGATAGAAAGATCAAAGAACACAAAGAAAGAATTTACTCGTTGAGAAAGATTTGAGATCACAAAATAGCCATTAATGGCGAAGAAATTTGGATCGAATTCCTCTGAGAAAATTTCATTCTCAGGTCTGATACCATGATTGAATGCTATTGTTTCTCATTCTATGACCTAACCGACACAGGACAAGAATCATAGATATTTATCTGACCTATTACAGACACAGAGAGCCACACAATCACTAACCACACACAGGAGGACACGTGTGAAATACAGCTGTAAAAGACAGCTCATCAAGATACTAACAGTTACAGTTAAACAACAAACTATAGACTAACAAGAATTTCACAAGGTTCTTAGTTTTTCCATCCAAAATCTCCGGTATGCTGAATCGACATATACTAAACCAATTGTGATCGTTCTTCCTGACACTAAAGAACAACTAGCAAACACTGTTTTGTGTTCTAAACAAGCTTCGTTAGCTATTAGAGTAAGATATGGTGGACATAGTTATGAATCTGAATAATTCTGGGGAGCTATTCATGATTATCGATGTTATTCTAAACAAGTTCTGGAGAGCTATTCTAAACAAGTTCTGTTTCGACTAATTCTTGAGAACTATTCATGATTATCGATGTTATGAATCTGAATAATGTTTTGGTTGATTTAGAATCTGAAACTGCTTTGGTTGAAGGTGGTGCAACACTTGGTGATACTTACCAAGCAATCGCCAAGTCAAGTCACTTACATGGGTTCTCGGCTGGGTCATGTCCTACTGTTGGAAGTGGTGGTCATATTTCTGGAGGTGGATTCGGTCTTTTATCAAGAAAATATGGCCTTGCTGCTGATAATGTTTTTGATGCAATTCTTATCGATGCTAATGGATGATTTCTAAATCGAACAACCATGGGAGAAGACGTTTTTTGGGAAGTTCGAGGCAGTGGCGGTGGTGTTTGGGGCATAATTTACACATGGAAAGTACAGTTAGTTCCAGTATCATAAATTGTTATAAGTTTTATCCTATCAAGACCAGGTACAAAAAATTCCGTAGCCAAATTAAACCTCATTTAGAAGATGATTTCTACTTGTCATTTTTCGTTGGAGCAGGTTTAGCCGAGACTCGTAGTACAGGTATCTCGGCTATATTTAAAGGATTTTATCTTGGCTCAACAGCTGAAGCCATATCTACTCTAAACCGAGAATTTCCAAAATTGGATATTGCTGAAGATGATTGCAAGGAAATGAGTTGGATTGAATCAGTTGTCTTTTTTTCTTGGTTACATAATTGAAGCACTTTCTTGGATTTGAAGAACCGATATTTGGATGACAAAGGGTATTTCAAGGCCAAATCAGACTATGTAAAGGAACCGATATCAATGAGAGGGATAAAAACTGCACTGAGAATACTCGAAAATTAGCCGAAAGGGTATGTGATTTTAGACCCATATAAGGGAATTATGAGTAAGATTAGTAGTGATTCTATTCCATTCCCTCATAGAGTAGGAAACATCTTTGCAATTCAGTACTTGGTTGCATGGAATTCAACATATAATAGTAAGAACGATGTCTACATATCTTGGATAAGAAATTTCTACAATTCTATGACAAAGTATGTTGAAAAAGGTCCTAGAACATCTTGTGTAAATGTTGGAAATAATGACAACAATTGTAAAAAAACTGAGAGTAATACTTAGCTCGAGCCAATGGTTGATTTCGGATGTAGCAGCAACAATTGTGGGAGAATAATAAAGGCACGTATAATATACGCTGTCCTAAAGACAATATCGCTGGCTACTCCTCTAAACAGAGAGATGATATAGCTTTATCGACGAGTCGCCTCCAGGATACAACTATTGTTAACGTTCCTTATTATAGCATACAAGAGAACTCCCTAAGAACTTGGCAGTGATGTTGAAAGGAGTACTCAAAAAAATGTTTACAGTGAAACAAAAATAGTAGCAGAAGAAAATAAGGGAAGAAGAAGTTGTTTCTATTTCTGTTTTGCAAAATTGGGTTGAGAACTTCTTTCATAGTCTACCAAAAATTGACCCGTTATAAAAGATTCTCACGGGTGACTTACAAAAGATGAGAGAAAAACATTTTTCTGACGCGTACAAAAAACAGGGACAAAGAAAGACTCAAAGCTTTTTCTTTGTCAGAAAAGCAGGTGTGTTGAAAACGGTTAAAGCTTTTGCTTTTGTCATCCAGTCAAAGAATGCGAGACACACATGTTAGTAGGTCAGACATAAAACAGAGTGTAGAATTCTTTTGCTTTTGTCAGTGAAGAAGCGCACGTGTCGGACACACAAAACGGAGCCAAACATGTACATACAAAGAGTAAGATTCTTTTACATGTGTGAAAAACACGTACGAAAAACCCGCACCCGAGCCATAGCCCGGCCCACCCGCCCGACAAGACAGATGGCGGCGGCGTGCGTGCTTCGTTGTGAAGCACCGCGCATATGGGAAAGGCAACCTTGCCCTAGTCTAGGTCTTCTCCCTCACACAAAAGTGTGTAGACCCAAAGGGCCATGCCATGGAAACCATTAATATCTCAATAGATCATCCTAACTCATGCAGGTCGTACTATTACATATTTACACCATAGGGAGGGACAAAGATGGACAAATATTTCACTCACGGAGACATGAAAACCTATCACTATTTCGTACTGAAGACTGATGCGACAGGAAGAAATGGCATTGAGAAGCGTTGCTGACTTAACAGTTAGGTTTCGGCATAACAAGGCTTGCACCGTCTTTTCACACTGAGGCGCGCAGCGTGCCGTTGGTAATGATTCCACTACGGTGCCACAAATTTGCTGGTGTTTCAGTCACCTTTCAATGGCTGCCTTAGCCAGTCAATGTCATAAGAAGCAGGATGGGCTACCCCCCGAAAATGCTCCGTTCGTAGCTTTCTTTTTCTTCGTTGTTGGGGACAGAGCAGGTGAGAGGTAGTGCTTTCTCGATATCACCATAAATTAGTTGTCTTATTGAACCTTGATCTTGGAGCTCCATTCAATAGGTTGAGTATCCTTCATGGTGATTTATTATATGAGCCTAAGTCCCATCCCCCTCGATGTGGATCTAACTACCTCTCTAGATAAGCCTTTCGTCAAAGGATCTGCAATATTATCTTTGGACTTTACGAAGTCTATAGAGATAATACCAGTAGAGAGTAGTTGTTTCATTGTCTTGTGTATTCTTTGAAGATGTATAGACTTTCCGTTGTATACACTATTCCTTGCGCAACCAATGGCAGCTTGACTGTCACAATGGATTGCGATCGAAGACACAGGCTTGGGCCATAGTGGAATTCCTCCCAAGAAATCTCGTATCCATTCAGCTTCCTCTCCAGCTTTATCCAAGGCTATAAACTCAGACTCCATAGTGGATCGAGCTATACATGTCTGTCTAGAAGACTTCCATGACACAGACGCACCTCCAAGTGTGAAGATGTACCCACTAGTGGATTTTCACTCATCTGAGTCTGATATCCAGTTGGCATCACAATACCCTTCTAGCACAGCAGGATACTTCCCAAAACTTAAGAAATAGTTTTAAGTGCCTCTCAGGTAGCGTAGAACTATGTAGAGTGCATTCCAGTGATCCCGCCCAGGGTTGCAAGTGTACCTGCTCAATTTACTCATAGTGTAGGCAATATCAGGTCTTGTACAGTTCATCAAATACATAAGACAGCCAATAACGCGAGAGTACTCGAGTTGAGAAATTCCCTCACCCTTGTTCTTTTTCAAGTTACAAGCGGGATCCTAAAGAGTAGATACAGGTTTAGCATTTTCATGATTAAATCTCTTAAGTACAGTTTCAGCATAATGAGATTGACTAAGACTATATCCATCAGACGTCTTTCTGATTTTCATCCCTAAGATTACATCAGCAGGGCCTAAGTCTTTCAAGTCAAAGTTTTCGTTAAGCATGCTTTTAGTGGTATTAATAATATCAGTGTTACTTCCTAATATGAGCATATCATCAACATACAGGCACACAATAACATGAGCATCATCCACATATTTTATGTAAACACATTTTTCAGATTCATTAACCTTACAACAATTAGATATCATTACATGATCAAATTTTTCATGCCACTGTTTAGGTGCTTGTTTTAAACCGTACATAGATTTATTCAATTTTCATACTTTGTTTTCACAACCTTTCATTACAAAACCTTCAGGTTGGTCCATATAAATTTCTTCATTCAATTCACCATATAAAAATGCAGTTTTAACATCCATCTGATGTATATGCAAATCATAAATAGAAGCAATAGCAATCAACATCCTAATAGAAGTGATTCTAGTGACAGGTGAATAAGTATCAAAGAAATCTAATCCTTCCTTTTGTCTATAGCCTTTAGCTACCAACCTAGCTTTGTATTTTTCTACAGTTCCATCTGTTCTAAGCTTCCTTTTGAAGACCCATTAGCAACCTATGGCTTTACTACCAGGAGGTAAGTCTACAAGCTCTCAAGTTTCGTTTTGCTGAATGGACTCCCACTTATTTATCGAAGCTTCTTCCCATAAGGGAGCTTCTGGAGAATTCATAGCTTCCTTTAGGTTTGAGGTTAAGACTCTACCGTAAGAGTCATAAAATCTGGACCAAAACTTGTCTCGGTTTTAACCCTCTTCCTTCTTCTAGGTCCGGTCTCAACTTATAGTAACGGGGGATAACTAGTCGAAGGAACATCTGTAAGGTCATCATGGACCCTTTTGCGAGGTCCAGACCCTAAATGAAAAATGTGTTCAAAAAACACTGCATCTCTAGATTCCATTATGGTGCTCAGACAAATGTTATTATGTTCAGAACTGATGACCATGAACCTATATGCACTAGTATACTCAGGATATCCTAGGAAAACACAGTCCACTGTTTTAGGTCCTATTTTGGTTTTCTTGGAGCGGGCAATGAAAACCTTGACCAAACACCCCCACACTTTAAAATATGCATATGAAGGTTGTCTTCCTTTCCATAACTCATATGGAGTCTTGTCAGATTTCTTAAGTGGAACTCGGTTCAAGATATAGCATGCAGAGAGAATTTCTTCCCCCCAAAGGTTCGAAGGTAACCCTGAACTAGCTAACATAACATTCACCATATCTATGAGTGTTCGGTTTTTCCTTTTAGCTATTCCATTCGACTCAGGTGAAGAAGGTGAAGTAGTTTCATTAATGACGCTATTAAGTTTGCAAAATTCTCCTATAGGTATCACATACTCACCGTCACGGTCTGACCTGAGAGTTTTAATTGTAACACCTCTTTGGTTTTCTACTTCAAGTTTATATTGTTTGAAAGCCTCTATAGCTTCATCTTTACTTCTAAGAAGATAAACCTGACAGTATCGTGAGTAATCATCTATAAAAGTGATGTACCATCTTTTACCACCTCTAGTTGGAGTTGATTTCAAGTCTCCTAAATCCGAGTGGATTAGTTCTAAGGGAACTGTACTACGTTCAACCCTTTTGTGAAATGGTTTTCTTGCATATTTAGATTCAACACAAATTAAACATTTATGACCTCTGTCAATGTTTATTTTAGGTATGCAACCTAAAGTAGCAAGTCTTTCGATGGATTAGAAATTAACATGTCCTAGTCTATCATGCAAAACATGTGAGGAGTCACAAATATAAGAAGAAAAAGATGCGTTATCATTCATGTTCAAAGCAAGTACACTAAGCTTAATCATGTTATCAGTGACATAACCTTTTCCTACGAAGTCACCACTTTTTGAGATTACAACATTGTTAGACTCAGCTAAAATTTTAATACCTTTCCCAAGAAAGATGGTTTCTGAGATAAGATTCTTGCATATGTCCGAGACGTGATACACGTCATTCAATGCGAGAGTTTTTCCTGAAGTGAGCTTCAATTCAACCTTTCCTTTTCCCACCACTTTCGCGGTGGAAGAGTTTCCCATAAAAAATTTCTCATCGTCTCCTACTTTGACATAGGAGGAGAAAGCAATTCTGAACTTGCAGACATGCCTGGTAACTCCAAAATCTAACCACCAGTCTCTCACATTGGTCATATTAGAGACATGGTTGACTTCAGACACCATGCCAGTAAAATATCAAGAATCATCTATTATATTTTCTTTATTTTTATTTTTTGGATCATTTTTGGTCTTTTTAGGCGCCCTACAGTCTTTGGCCATATGACCGGTTTTACCACAGTTATAGCAGTCACCTTTGATGGTGTTTTTAGAGACACCACCCTTTGGCTTAAGATGGTTACCTTTTGAGTTACGACGTTTGTTACCATTTTTGCTGGATTCAGATTTTCCATCATGTTCTTTCTTTGTTGCAGCATTGTCATTTAGGATATGAGCTTTGTTGGACATGTCTTTGCTCAACAACATGTTCTTGTCCTTGCAGCAGAGTAGCTCCTCGACTTGAATCTTTTTCCCCAACTCTATCATGCTGATTTCACGAGTCTTGTGTCGCAGCCTCCTCTTGTACTCGGTCCATGAAGGTGGAAGTTTTTGAATAACTGCAGAGACTTGGAAAGTTTCATCAATAACCATGCCTTCAGCAAGAATTTCGTTGATGATCAACTGAAGTTCCATGAACTGATCAACCACAAGTTTTTCATCGTTCATTTTGTATTCAAGGAACCTAGCCACCAAGAACTTCTTTCTTCCAGTAGCCTCAGCAAGATATTTCTCTTCCAAGGCTTACCATAAAACAAAAGCAGTAAATTTATCTTTTGCATTATAAAAATCATATAACGAATCATCCAAGCAGTTAAGTATATGATTTTTACACATATAATTCTTCCTAGTCCACCTATCCAGTCTATCTTCATAACCACGGTCATGAAGCCTTCTTTAGGGTTTTTCCAGAGAAACTTTATCTAACCTTTGGTCTTTGAGAAAAAACAACATTTTTTATTGCCATCGTTTAAATTATTTTCCACTAAACTTAGCCAGTTTGTCTACAGTACTTTTCCCCATGTTGTTACAGAAAAACAATGGTTGAAAATATTGTCTTTAGATTGTTGGAAATAATGACAACAATTGTAAAAATACTGAGAGTAATACCTAGCTCGAGCCAATGGTTGATTTCGGATGTAGCAACAACAATTATGGGAGAATAATAGAGGAACGTATAATATATGTTGTCCTAAAGACAATATCGCCGGCTACTCCTCTAAATAGAGAGATCCTATAGCTTTATCGACGAGTCGCCTCCAGGATACAACTATTGTTAACGTTCCTCATTGTAGTATACAAGAGAACGCCCTAAGAACTTGGCAGTAATGTTGAAAGGAGTACTCAAAAAAATATTTACAGTGAAACAAAAACAGTAGCAGAAGAAAATAAGGGAAGAAAAAGTTGTTTCTGTTTCTGTTTTGCAAAATTGGGTTGAGAACTTCCTTTATAGTCTACCAAAAATTGACCCGTTACTAACAATAAAAGATTCTCACGGGTGACTGACAAAAGCTAAGAGAAAAACATTTTTCATACGCGTACAGAAAACAAGGACAAAGAAAAACTCAAAGCTTTTGCTTTGTCAGAAAAGAAGGTGTGTTGAAAACGGTTAAAGCTTTTGCTTTTGTCAGCCAGTCAAAGCATACGAGACACACATGTCAGTAGGTAAGACATAAAACAGAATGTAGAATTCTTTTGCTTTTGTCAATGAAGAAGCGCACGTGTCGGACACACAAAAAAGAGCAAAACACGTACATACAAAGAGTAAGATTCTTTTACATGTGTGGAAAACAAGTACGAAAAACCCGCACCCGAGCCAGAGCCCGGCCCGCCCGCCCGACAGGACAGATGGCGGCGGCGTGCGTGCTTCGTTGTGTTGCACCGTGCGTATGGGAAAGGCAACCTTGCACTAGTCTAGGTCTTCTCCCTCACACAAAAGTGTGTATACCCAAAGGGCCATGCCCTTTAGGCAAAACCCATGGTATTTAAGTCTAAAACTCTTAAGATTTTAGTCTATGTGGGACTATTGTTTTATCTATTCAAATGAAAAAACAACTAATGGGCAATAGGTCTAGGGATCAAGTCATGGTCCATGCTTTTCAAAACCCATTTTTTCTAACCATCCCCCACATGAATGATAAAACATATCGATAAAACACGAGAAAACACAAGACATCAAAATTTGGCTAAGGTGTCCCAGAGATTGAACCTTAACTTAGTGAGAGGTTACCGGAACTGCTTGTTGTAACGGTGAACACAATGTATTGAACCGCCAACTGTGAATTCAATTAAGAAATAAAAACCGCACTTGATGTCTCAAAGGAAAGCTTCCAAGCTCTTGCCGTTGTTCCCGTTTTGTTCGTGGGCTAAATCCCGAACTTAATGAATGTCTCTAAAGAATCATCTCAAATTCTAATAGGAAGCGGCCCTACTTCCAACATCCACATAGGTGAGTCCATTAAGAGTATCCTTCCACACCCTATTTTAAACAAAGCCATGGAACCCATTAAGATCTCAACAGATCATCCTAACTCATGAAGGTAGCACTATCACACATTTACACCACAGGGAGGGACAAAGATGGATAAATCTATCACTCACGGAGACATGAAAACCTGTCACTATTTCGTCATGAAGACTGATACGATGGGAAGAAATTGTATTGAGAAGTGTTTCTGACTTAACAGTTAGGTTTCGGCATAACAAGGCTTGCACCGTCTTTTCACACTGAGGCGCGCAGCGTGCCGTTGGTAGTGATTCCACTACGGTGCCACAAATTTGCTGGTGTTTCCGTCACTTTTCAATGGCTGCCTTATCCAGTAAGTGTCATAAGAAGCAGGCTTGGCTACTCCCCGAAAATGCCCCGTTTGTAGCTTTTTTTTTCTTCTTAGTTTGGGACAGAGCAGGTGAGAGGTAGTGCTTTCTCGATATCACCATAAATTAGTTGTCTCATTGAACCTTTATCTTGGAGCTTCATTCACAAGGTTGAGTATCCTTCATGGTGATTTATCATATGAGCTTAAGTCCCACCCCCCTCGATGTGGATCTAACTACCTCTCTAGATAAGCCTTTCGTCAAAGGATCTGCAATATTATCTTTGGACTTTACGAAGTCTATAGAGATAATACCAGTAGAGAGTAGTTGTTTCATTGTCTTGTGTCTTCTTTGTAGATGTATAGACTTTCCGTTGTATACATTATTCCTTGCGCAACCAATAGCAGCTTGACTGTCACAATGGATTGCGATCGAAGACACAGGCTTGGGCCAGAGTGGAATTCCTCCTAAGAAATCTCGTATCCATTCAGCTTCCTCTCCAGCTTTCTCCAAAGCTATAAACTCAGACTCCATAGTGGATCGAGATATACATGTCTGTCGGGAAGACTTCCATGACACAGACGCACCTCCAAGTGTGAAGATGTACCCACTAGTGGATTTGCACTCATCTGAGTCTGATATCATATTGGCATCACAATACCCTTCTAGCACAGCAGGATACTTCCCAAAACTTAAGCAATAGTTTGAAGTGCCTCTCAGGTAGCGTAGAACTCTGTAGAGTGCATTCCAGTGATCCCGCCCAGGGTTGCAAGTGTACCTTCTCAATCTACTCAAAGTGTAGGCAATATCAGGTCTTGTACAGTTCATCAAATACATAAGACAGCCAATAACGCGAGAGTACTCGAGTTGAGAAATTCCCTCACCCTTGTTCTTTTTCAAGTTACAAGCGGGATCATAAAGAGTAGATACAGGTTTAGCATTTTCATGATTAAATCTCTTAAGTACAGTTTCAGCATAATGAGATTGACTAAGACTATATCCATCAGACGGCTTTCTGATTTTCATCCCTAAGATTACATCAGCAGGGCCTAAGTCTTTCATGTCAAAGTTTTCGTTAAGCATGCTTTTAGTGGTATTAATAATATCATTGTTACTGCCTAATATGAGCATATCATCAACATACAGGCACACAATAACATGAGCATCATCCACAGATTTAATGTAAACACATTTATAAGATTCATTAACCTTAAAGCCATTAGATATCATTACATGATCAAATTTTTCTTGCCACTGTTTAGGTGCTTGTTTTAAACCGTATAGATAATTATTCAATTTGCATACTTTGTTTTCACAACCTTTCACTACAAAACCTTCAGGTTGGTCCATATAAATTTCTTCATTCAATTCACCATATAAAAATGCAGTTTTAACATCCATCTGATGTATATGCAAATCATAAATAGAAGCAATAGAAATCAACATCCTAATAGAAGTGATTCTAGTGACATGTGAATAAGTATCAAATAAATCTAATCCTTTCTTTTGTCTATAGCCTTTAGCTACCAACCTAGCTTTGTATTTTTCTACAGTTCCATCTGTTCTAAGCTTTCTTTTGAAGACCCATTTGCAACCTATGGCTTTACTACCAGGAGGTAAATCTACAAGCTCCCAAGTTTCATTTTGCTGAATGTACTCCCACTTATTTATCGAAGATTCTTCCCATAAGGGAGCTTCCGGAGAATTCATAGCTTCCTTATAGGTTTGAGGTTCAGTCTTTACCGTAAGAGTCACAAAATATGGACCAAAACTTGTCTCGGTTTTAACCCTCTTCCTTCTTCTAGGTCCGGTCTCAACTTCTAGAGACGGGGGATGACTAGTCGAAGGAACATATGTAAGGTCATCATGGACCCTTTTGCGAGGTACAGACCCTAAATGAAAAATGTGTTCAAAAAACTGATGACCATGAACCTATATGCACTAGTATGCTCAGGATATCCTAGGAAAACACAGTCCACTGTTTTAGGTCCTATTTTGGTTTTCTTAAAGAGGGGAATGGCAACCTTGACCAAATACCCCCACACTTTAAAATATGCATATGAAGGTTGTCTTCCTTTCCATAACTCATATGGAGTCTTGTCAGATTTCTTAAGTGGAACTCTGTTCAAGATATAGCATGCAGAGAGAATTTCTTCCCCCCAAAGGTTCGAAGGTAACCCTGAACTAGCTAACATAACGTTCACCATATCTATGAGTGTTCGTTTTTTTCTTTCAGCTATTCCATTCGACTCAGGTGAAGAAGGTGAAGTAGTTTCATGAATGATGCCATTAAGTTTGTAAAATTCTCCTATAGGTATCACATACTCACCGCCACGGTCTGACCTGAGATTTTTAATTGTAACACCTCTTTGGTTTTCTACTTCAAGTTTATATTGCTTGAAAGCCTCTATAGATTCATCTTTACTTCTAAGAAGATAAACCTGACAGTATCGTGAGTAATCATCTATAAAAGTGATGTACCATCTTTTACCACCTCTAGTTGGAGTTGATTTCAAGTCTCCTAAATCCGAGTGGATTAGTTCTAAGGGAACTGTACTACGTTCAACCCTTTTGTGAAATGGTTTTCTTGCATATTTAGATTCAACACAAATTTCACATTTATGACCTCTGTCAATGTTTATTTTAGGTATGCAACCTAAAGTAGCAAGTCTTTCGATGGATTAGAAATTAACATGTCCTAGTCTATCATGCCAAACATGTGAGGAGTCACAAATATAAGTAGAAGAAGATGCGTTATCATTCATGTTCAAAGAAAGTACACTAAGCTTAATCATGTTATCAGTGACATAACCATTTCATACGAAGTCACCACTTTTTGAGATTACAACATTGTTAGACTCAGCTACAATTTAAAAACCTTTCCCAGGCAAGATGGTTTCTGAGATAAGATTCTTGCATATGTCCGGGATGTGATACACGTCATTCAATGCGAGAGTTTTTCCTGAAGTGAGCTACAATTCAACCTTACCTTTTCCCACCACTTTCGCGGTGGAAGAGTTTCCCATAAACAATTTCTCATCGTCTCCTACTTTGACATAGGAGGAGAAAGCATTTCTGAACTTGCAGACATGCCTGGTGGCTCCAGAATCTAACCACCAGTCTCTCACATTGGTCATATTAGAGACAAGGTTGACTTCAGACACCATGCAAGTAAAATATCCAGAATCATCTACTATATTTGCTTTATTTTTATTTTTTGGATCATTTTTGGTCTTTTTAGGCGCCCTACAGTCTTTGGCCATATGACCGGTTTTACCACAGTTATAGCAGTCACCTTTGATGGTGTTTTTAGAGACACCACCCTTTGGATTAAGATGGTTACCTTTGGAGTTACGACGTTTGTTACCATTTTTGCTGGATTCAGATTTTCCATCATGTTCTTTCTTTGTTGCAGCATTGTCATTTAGGATATGAGCTTTGTTGGACATGTCTTTGCTCAACAACATATTCTTGTCCTTGCAGCAGAGTAGCTCCTCGACTTGAATCTTTTTTCCCAGCTCTATCATGGTGATTTCACGAGTCTTGTGTCGTAGCCTCCTCTTGTACTCGGTCCATGAAGGTGGAAGTTTTTCAATAACTGCAGAGACTTGGAAAGTTTCATCAATAACCATGCCTTCAGCAAGAATTTCGTTGATGATCAACTGAAGTTCCATGAACTGATCAACCACAAGTTTTTCATCGTTCATTTTGTATTCAAGGAACCTAGCCACCAAGAACTTCTTTCTTCCAGTAGCCTAAGCAAGATATTTCTCTTCGAATGCTTCCCATAAATCAAAAGCAGTAAATTTCTCTTTTGCATTATAAAAATCATATAAGGAATCATCCAAGCAGTTAAGTATATGATTTATATATATATAATTCTTCCTAGTCCACCTATCCTGTCTATCTTCATAACCACGGTCATGAAGCCTTCTTGATGGTTTTTCCAGAGCAAATTCATCTAACCTTTGGTCTTTAAGAAAAAACAACATTTTTGATTGCCATCGTTTAAAGTCTTTTCCACTAAACTTAGCGGGTTTGTCTACAGTACTTTTCCCCATGTTGTTACAGAAAAACAATGGTTGAAAATATTGTCTTTAGATTGTTGGAAATATTGACAACAATTGTAGAAATACTGAGAGTAATACTTAGCTCGAGCCAATGGTTGATTTCGGATGTAGCAGCAACAATTTTGGGAGAATAATAGAGGCACGTATAATATACGTTGTCCTAAAGACAATATCGCCGGCTACTCCTCTAAACAGAGAGATGCTATAGCTTTATCGACGAGTCGCCTCCAGGATACAACTATTGTTAACGTTCCTCATTGTAGCATACAAGAGAACGCCCTAAGAACTTGGCAGTGATGTTGAAAGAAGTACTCAAAAAAATGTTTACAGTGAAACAAAAACAGTAGCAGAAGAAAACAAGGGAAGAAGAAGTTGTTTCTGTTTCTGTTTTGAAAAATTGGGTTGAGAACTTCTTTTATAGTCTACCAAAAATTGACCCGTTACTAACAATAAAAGATTCTCAGGGTGACTGACAAAAGATGAGAGAAAAACATTTTTATGACGCGTACAGCAGGACAAAGAAAGACTCAAATCTTTTGCTTTGTCAGAAAAGCAGGTGTGTTGAAAACGGCTAAAGCTTTTGCTTTTGTCAGCCAGTCAAAGCATACGAGACACACATGTCAGTAGGTCAGACATAAAACAGAGTGTAGAATTCTTTTGTTGTCAGTAAAAAGAGAGGATCTAATGCACCCGAGCCCGATCCCGGCCTTCCCGACCGGACGACGGCGTGCGTGCTTCTGTGCAGAGCACCGCACGTACGGGGTTGTTTCCTGCGGTCGAGAATTTGGATCTTGGTTATGACAAACCTCTTTGTTTCGCCTTTGCCGAGAGATATTACAGGGAAATGGATACTTTGCATTTTCCGTTTGGAGAAATGACGATAACTCCAGATGATGCGAAGTTCATTACCTGGCTAAGCATAGATGGTAAAGCCGTGAAACACAAAGAGTACGCGCAAGAGCTTGAGTGGGATAAGATTTACGCGTTCACCAAGGAAGTGTTCCAATGGGATGAGGAGATAACCAAGTCACAAATGCTAGTAGGCAAATATAAGCAGAGGATATTCCATCTCTCGAAGTTGAGGGACCTCTAAAGTGGAACAAAGAAACTTCGTGCTAAGGGAAAGAGGTGACCAAGGAACGTATCTTCGTCACGGCCAATGCGTATGTCCTCTACGTCCTGGGATCTGTTATCTTTCCCGACGTTTTCGGTGACCGTGTGAATGCCAACTTTATTCAGCTGTTGCAACCATTTGACAAGATTCACGAATACTCTTGGGGCACTGCCATCCTTGCACACTCGTTGAACGAGTTGAGAAAGGCTTATAGGGATGACAGGAACCAAATCGGAGGGAATATGGCTTTTCTGCAGGCATGGATATATTTGCACTTCCCAATATTTGCTAAAAGGGCTTTTGAGAACAAGGAATGGGACGATAACTTTTATGGAGACATGTACACCTACAAGAGTAAGGAAAATTCCCAAGATGTGGTTTATCTGAAGTTGAGATGCCAGTTGGAAAACTTGACGACGAAAGATGTTGTCTTTGACCCTTACAGGAGTGATTTGGCCAAAGGAAAAGGAAAGATGGTACAGTACGATGAGCAAGCTCATTATTTTGGGCCTTTGTTTCACCCAAGAGGATATGTAATGTACAACCCGACGAGAGTCGTAAGACAATGCGGATACGTACAAAAAATCCCAAAGGAGCACAAGAAGTTTAAAATCGATGAGAAAAAAACCAAGTCATTTGATAATGATATTGAGATTGTTCACAACTCTTTACCATCATGTAAATATTGGGATGAGAGAAGGTATAACGGACATGCTATGGATGGTCGATTGAGAACAGATGATGAGGCAATTCCGGGTTACATGTCGTGGTACCTCAATATTTCACATACTCGAGTGATACGAGTAGATGAGAGGCTCCGGATAGAGGACAAAGATACAGCTCTCGAATTCCTAGTGCGTATTATTTCTCAATTACAGTTTTGTTAATTGTTTTAGCATTATTTGTTTAATGTTTGTTGTATAAAATGGAAACAGAGAAGACGAGTCGGGCACATGATAACCCAAGCACAACTAGCTATCAGGGAAGGAAAAAATGTTAAGGTCAATGAAAAGATGATTGATGAATTGAACAGTCTCCAAGATGTAGAAGCGGGTGCAGGGAACCGGTGGAGGAGGAGGAGCCAAAGAAAAAGAGGAAGAGAGTCGCCTCAAAAAAGAATTCTAAAGGTGCATCGAGCAGCGCCCAACCTGTTAAACGAGGACGAGGTGGTCGTGGTCGTGGACGTGGTTGAGGTGGGGATGTTGATGAATGAATGGTTTCAAACTTATGTCTTTAACTATGGATAATTATGGTATCAAAACTTATGTCTTAAACTTATTGTCGAATTATGTTTGGTTATATTCCTAGTTTATGAATGACTGAATCTGGTTTCTTTTGAAAATTGTTTGCGTTTGTCTAAGACGCGACAAAAGAACCAACTACAATGTGTGTGCAAAAAATGCATGATTCTGGAAGTTTTTTTGTCACAATCGGTTTACATTAACCTGTATAAGTTCATTCACCACAAAGAATATACGACGTTGTACCGACGTGCTCGGAGGTTCATTGACGAACATTTGATGTGTCAAATTCTAGAATACCCGTACTGAATCCTATATATGTAATGCGCTAATTTCCTAAACTATGTAATGAATATTTTGTTTCTGAAAGTAAGGTATAATCGGATTATATGGGCATATATAAACACCGATTCCAATAATCGGTTTATTTGGGTATTGAAAAAAAACCCGATTCTGGGTTTACTTCATCCTTTGAAAAAAACTCAACCCAGAATCGGTTTACAACTGCACTAACATCAACCGATTCTGGATCGATTTTTGAAAGAAAAAAAATTAAAAAAATTCAAGTTTTGATGATGAAATAATGATAATTGATTTCAGGGTTAACTTTATTAAACATCATTTAATCTCCCAAATTAGCACTAATCAATCAGGGGTAGTTTTGCCATTTAGTAAAATAATTGGATAATGGGTTATCCATTTTACTTCAAAATATTCTTTTTTGTCTTGTAGTCGTAGGCCCAAAATAATCACTCCATGCCCTAAATTAGCGAGGCTTTTTTAGTTAAATTGTGCTATTTCCATTATATTTGTCTAATCCAGTAAAAATCAATTTCATATTCCACTTCCACATTGTTATCCTGAAAATATTCAGTGACTTTTTGTCAGTCTAATTCATATTCTTTTACGAACAACATATCAGCCTACAGACAATTGGCTAGTTTGCACTAGTAGAATGTTACATAGATCAATTGATGACAGAGTTAAAACCAAGATATATATGGTGACAAGCCACGTAGTTGTAGGCACTATATGCCCAGTTACACCTTAGTTGCTTGATCAATCTCCCCAAAATCTTCAGCTTCCGTAACTTGTTTGGTTACACAAGCTTTTGCTTCTTTACTCTTACCCCACAAAAGAATATATAAACCAATAATGACAAGAATCGATCCCAGAACACTGTAAATTTCAATTTAGATCAAGTATTAGAATTTCCTGAAGTAGTTAAACATAGATAGGAGTTCATGAGTTGCCGCCATACCTTCCGAGATGAAGTTGTTGGTGCAAAATTGAGAAATCGAAAATGGCTACTACGATTTGAATGAGAGGACTGAAGGCTGCAGTAAAAACAGGACCTCTTTTCTTCACACAATATGCCATACCTACGTAGCTCAACCCTGTCCCCACGATCCCCCTGCACTCACAAAGTGAAGCGTTGTAACATGACAGTTCAAACAAAAATATTTACTGGAGATTTTTTTTCTTAAAGATTTATGATGACAATATCATATTTACCGAGTACTCCTATAAGACAGTTATGGTCTGAAGTCTTCCTTTCAAAACCCATGAAGAATAGTGCTGATTCGTAGTTAAGCTTAATAGAGCTTGTGAAGGAATAGTCCCACATTGCTTAGACCCTTAGCCTAGATCCTCTATATAAGTTGTATGGGCCACTCCACTCATTGCCAATTGGTTTTGAGTTGGAAGCTCATACACTTGTTTAACAGAGCTGATTGAATTGCACCGAACAGGCTCATAATAGTAGTACTGGAGTACCTATTTTGGCTTGAATAAGAAACCATGAAGACCAAAATACTGAACCAAGAATCAGAGCTATTGTTCCAATCGTCCAGGTTTTGTTATTCGGACTCAACCAATTTAAGTGATTAGTTGTATGAATTGAGGTTGTTTCTCTAGAATCCGAAATGTTTGTTATTGGCATTTCTTTGTAGAGTGTCAAGACCATCGCACCACCTACACTTACAACTGTACCTAAATCCTTTGCGTTGCCACTCATACTTTTAATATCCACCACTAACCTGATTTTAAACAACAAACCTAGTCGTTTAGCAGCAATTATTAGTGTCAGTTTATAAACAAACTGAAAGATTTAAGAATATCTCCAAGTACCCAAAAGGTAGAGCCATTAGAAATGAGAGCACATGCACCATGTTGATGAAGGCACATGTAAAGGTCTCCGATGTATTTTGAAGCCCAAGAAGGAAACCGTATTGTGTAACCGTAGCCCTATGATAGACATCCACAGTTATTTTGAGGATTTTCAAAGAATGCTCAATGTCAATTACAACAGAATGTATTAGAAGTTACTAACCCAAGCATGGCACTTATGAACAAGCGACACAAGATTCGAGATGTGAGTTTAGGCCTAGTTTTCCTGCATCCAAATCAAAATTACAAGATTTAATTGATTTTCTCATAGCAACAAAAAGACACAACCAAATTTAAGCTAAAGACACAAATGACTTAAGAAAAAAAAAATCTCTAGAAAAATTTACTCTCTATAGAGGATGATCGAGTAGTTTAGCCAAAACAACATTAATTCGTAAGAGGATGAATAGAAGTATATACACCTCTCCCAGAAGTAGGCCATGGGGGCTAAGAAAACTGCGGCAAATAAAGTTCGATAGGTAATAAGAACCAGATGATCCATTCCATCATCAACAACTTTCTTAAGAAGTACATTTACAGTAGCTAAAGCAAATTCAATGACAACCATAAGAAAAGCTGGCTGCCATTCATCCAACCACTTCATCATCTCACTCTCACCCGTCCCTCTCTAAATTCTGTGTTAGCTTTGTGAACTTGTTGGACCTGAAACTCAACAAAAGCGATACACATATTTGTAGGCTTTTCGGTATAGAGATGGGTTCTGTAGATTAAAATTCTGTAAATGTCAATCAACACTTTAAATTATTTATTTTAACTTTGTCATTGTTTATAATTATTTGTTTGTCTACAAACAAATCCTTCTCTTTTTGTTTAAATAAAATATAGTGGGAATCAGTTAGAAAGCAGAAAATTCCTTCATTCATCACAACCTTAGCATCAGTTCTTTCAACTTGTACGTTCTTAGGTTCGTTACGGGTTTTCCTTCTCTTTAAATATTTGAACATGTTCTTCAAATTAGTCTTGGTGGGTTTAGTAATTTACCATCTCTATATAGTCACTTCTTGATTAAAAAAAACATGTTTTAATTAGCTTGAATGCGGTGCAGTAGTAGCATAAGTAGTCACTTCTCTTCTTTTGCATGCATAGTATCTAATGCAACTTGTTTTTTTTCATCAGAGATGATCATCACCAGACCCTTAATGCTAAATCGGTGGAGGAGAGAGAAATGGAATTTTATGTCTTATCTTTTTTCTTTGGATCGGCAATTTTATGTCTAATCTAGTAATCTTAATAGTGTCTTAACTTGGTAGCCAGTCTAGCTAGTAGAGAAGTGGGTGACTCTGTTCTCACGTTTTCATATTGTCTTGTACAAGATTTAACAACTTGGCCAATTATGGCACATATGCTCTGTACAGTGTGTACACTATATTGACTGATTAATTAGCATATTATTGTTCGATGTCAGCAATATGACATCACATGTATCAAACGGTTACGAATAGTAACATTTAAATATAATGCCAAGCATATAAATTCAATCAACATATTGTTGGGACTTGTTCTTTCTTGCAATGGACCATGTTGCACAGCATCGTGTTTGTTTGCACCTAATCAAGTGTCCATGATCTTGTGCATAAGAAAGAATGTATAGTTGAACTTCTCCTTTTACATATGATTCCAAGTTCCAAGTGATCTCATGGAGAAGTTTGGATGCCGTCAAGAGATAGAAAAAAACTTTAGGACGAGAGAGATAATAAAACTAGACCCATCAAAGAAAATTGGAAATAATTAATTTTCGGGGGCCATTGAGTGCTGACTAAAGTCAAAGGAGATTTTAAAGCGATTAGGTTTTAGGTTTTCGTTTCTCCAGCATCTCCTCTGGTGAGATGCAGTCGTCGTCTCCGGCAACAGCTTCTATATTGGTCTCCTCTAAACCTTTAGAAGATTCTTCTATGGAGGATTCTCATGTATCGAGAGTGGTGGGTATTGATTTGATTTCTGAGTCTGTTATTCTTCCAGGGTTCGAAAATTTTCCTCCTCCTCCTAAGTCTTCTGCAGCTTGGTCTTCACTGTTTGATAAGAAGAAGGAGGTTGTTCTTAACGCTGATATGGAGTTCTTCTCGTACCTAGTGGTTGATGGGAAGAAGACTATGGATATTCCTTATGAGGTCTTTGATGAGGATATTCATGATTGTGAATCAAAGGTTATTGGGGCTTTTGTGGGTAGAAGACTGTCATTTAACATGGTTCGAAATGCTGTTAATCGAGCTTGGAAACCTAAAGGTACGTTTTAAATGACTATTCATGGAGACAGTATGTTCATCTTTGATTTTAATTCTGAAGAAGATCGAATTCCTGCTTTAGAAATTGAATCTATGTTTATTTCAAATAGATTATTCATTGTGAAACCATGGTCCAGGACTATAGAACAAGAAATTGTTGAATTGAAATCTTTTCCTATGTGGATGAGTTTTAGAAATGTTCCTTTATTCATGTGGAAAAATAAGGGTTTGAGCATGATTTCTAGTTACCTTGGTAAACCTTTAATGATGGATACACAAACCTTAAATAAAACTAGAATGAACTATGCTAGGATTTGTGTAGAAGTGGGAGTAGATTGTGAATTTCCCGAGTCATTTACATTCACTCTGGGTGGAAAGGATCATGTTGAGATGAAAATGGACTATTCTTGGAGACCTCCTAAGTGCAGTAATTGTGCAGTGTTTGGACATGTTCAATCTCATTGTCCTAAGAAGGTGAAACCAAATCATAAAGTGGTTCATGAATGGGTGTAGAAGAAAACCACTACTACTATGGATGAGGATGGGTGGATTACAAAATCTAGAAATCAGATACAGGATACTTCTATGAACTCTAGGAGTACTGCTGATGAAGCTATTCCTATTTTTATACAAGGAAAATATGGTACCAGAGCAAGTAGTTATTGTCTTATAAGAGCTCCCTGCTAGTACACCTAATAAAGTTAATGATCTCATTATGTCGAATCCTTTCTTTATTTTGGATAATGGTATGGAGAATTCTCATGAGCTACACTCTGATCACAATAAGGAAAACTTTCAAGCTATCTTATAAGCATCTCAACAGAAGTCTTCTGAACAAGCTACTGGCTCTAGAGCTCATTTCCAAAAGGACGGATTTGTTCCTCAACAAGTTAGCAGTCTTCTTCCAAAGGTTACAGCCCTGAAAAAGGCTGTAAAGGGTAACTCTCTCTCTAATAAGTTTAAATAATGTTAAACACAGGATGTTGGAACATTAGGGGGCTTAATGACCCTCTGAAACAAGTAGAAGTTTAAATTTATTTAGGAACAATAAGCTTTCTTTGATTGGCATTGTTGAGACTCATGTTCAAGAGTCTAATAAAAACAGAATAAGAAATAATATCAATCATTCTTGGTGTTTTTTTAGATATTGATAGTAATAATTGTTTTGGTCGTATTTGGGTTGGTTGGGACCCTGAAGTTATTCATGTTAATCGTATTCATTCTTCTCCTCAAGTTGTGTTTGTGGATGTGACTACTCCTTCCTCTATCAATTTTGTAGTGACTTTTGTGTATGGTGATAACTATTATATTACAAGGAATGCTCTCTAAAATTCTCTCATTTCTTTTGCTTTCACTGTTAACAAAGCTTAGATGGTGCTTGGCGACTTTAATTCCATCTTACATCCTTCTGATAAAGTGGGTGGAGCTCCTGTTTTACTTCATCATTTCTAAGACTTTTCTACTTGTGTTCATTATGCTCAGCTTATGGATCTTTCCTTCATGGGGTGCTTCTATACTTGGACTAATTGCCAGCAGGATGGGTCTGTTATTAGGTCAAAGATTGAAAGAGTTATGGTTAATCTACAGTGGGTTTCTCAGTTTAAATTTTCCAAAGAAGAATTCCTTCTTTCAGGTATCTCTGATCACTCGCCTAGTATTGTTTCTATTTTTGAGAACAGAATGCATGGTCCTCCATAATTTATATTTTTTAATTTCTAATCTGATGAACCTGAGTATATGGATGTGGTGAGGAATGCTTGGAGCATCCCTGTTAGAGGTAACCCAATGATTACTCTTGTTACTAGGGTTAAAAATGTTAAAAGTCACATCATCAATTAGAAGAGATTTAAGTTTAGAAATGTTTCATCTCAAGTTCTTCAGGCTAAGGAAAATATGGATTCTTCTCAACTCCAATTGCAATCTTTTCCTCTTGATTTAGCTAGGAGGGAGGGGGGCCCTCCTACCCCGAGAGACTCAAATGGCTTAATCTAGGATATTCAAATACTTCTTTTTTTCACAACTCCCTAAAAGAAAGGAGGTCTAGAAATAATATGGTATCCCTCTATAATAGTGAAAATGTGAAGTTAGTTGAAGACAAAGATATTGTTGCTGAGTGTATTGCTTATTATAAAAATCTTTTTGGTAGTGAAGTCGCCCCTGAAGCTATTTCTGATATTTCAACTAATCTGCATTTTGATGCCTGCATTCAACAAGATGACATTGCTAACTTAATCAAACCTGTCTCACGAGAAGAGGTTGTTGCTGCTCTTATTGGTTCAAATAAAGCTCATGGCCCTGATGGTATGTCTAGTCATTTTTTCAAATCCAGTTGGTCAGTAGTATGTGATGATTTTGTTGCTGGTATTCAATATATTTTTTTTTCGATAAGTCAAAACTTTTAAAAGAAGTAAAAAAACACCTTTATCACCTTGATTGCTAAAAAGAAGAACCCTACTATTGTTTCTGATTATATGCCTATCTCTTGTTGTAATGTACTTACAAACGCATTACTAAGATCCTTGATCTTAGAATGAAAACTATTTTAGGGGGTCTTATTAATCGGAACCAGGTTAGAAATTACCATAAGCTCAATGGGACTCCAAGATGTGAAAGATTTCTTTGGGTTTCCCTGATATGAAGAAAAGCTACAATCCTATTAGGTGGACTAATGTTTGTCATGCTTATGAAGAAGGAGGACTGGGAGTTAAAGACCTGGAATTCACTAATGTGGCAGCAAACCTTGGACACACATGGGACCTTGAGTCTGGGAAAGACACAATATGGACTTCTTGGGTAAAAAGTAATCTCATCTCATTAAAGATAAAAATTTCTGGACCATGTCAGTTCCACAGAATTCTAGCTGGTGTTGGTAAAGAATTTTGCAAAATAGAGCCCTTGCAAAACAGTATATTGGAGTGGTCCTTGGGAGGTAACCCATGCTCATGCAACACGGTAATATACTTCCTTATTTCCTTTCCTTCAAGTGGTAACAGTTTCTCCTTGTTCATGCTTTTAATTTCATCTTTAGAACATTGAGGACAATGTTAGATTTAAGTTTGGGGGTATGGGAGAAACTTTTAGTCGCATTATAAATAAACTCCAGAGCCTAGAAACTTATGCCAATTCAAGATAGCAATAACCAATCTAAGTAGATGGAAACATCTTGGTTGTAGGAGTTGAGGAACCCAAAAAAGATAGTCTATTCATAAAAGCACATAGCTCAGGTGTTGGAAATAACATGGTAGTTTCACAATATCTCGGAGTTGTATTATTACTTTCTGTTTTTATTTTTGCAAACTTTTTATGTTTCTCTAAGTGATTTGGTGGGTCACCAACATCGAATAATTATCACCGCCGGGATGAAGTAGAGTGATTGAGTTACTATAAAAAAGAATAAAAATAAAGAGATCAGACTAATTAGACTAGTCGGAATAAACAATTAAAAAACAATAGAAAAAAGTAGAAAAAGAAAAAGTCTATTATTATTATTGTTCAATTAATAAATAGACCGTTGGGTCCCTTGTATATACCAGCTGAGTTGAACTAGAATTAGAATTATGGACCACTGGGCCCCTTGTATATACCAGTTATGTTGATATTGGAGTTTAAACCAGTATCTCAATCCATTAGGATTCATAGGTTCATCCTGGGAGTAACCTTCAGACAGATATGGGAAACACCATTCACCTTAGTCAACATAGCAAACCATTTATTTCTATATCCATCTTTTTAATCTATTCTTGTGATTTGTTTGATTCCGGATATTGATGTCTATAGTGCGACTCTATCCGAGTAGAGCTCTGTCACTTATATATGAATTGGATTTGCATCAGGATACTTCCTCCTGTAGTCAATGAGAGTATGCCAACTAAGGAGATTGTTTAGTGTCGTTCCTAGATTCCGCATAGGTAGCTAGGGTTTGGAGTAAAAGGTTTTATGGGTACACCTCTTGAAAACTCTCTCGAAACTATAACTCGGCCACTAAGGCCACCTAAGGGTTCAAAGGCTTGTTGCACGCACTAAGTGCAATCGCGTTGCCTGTGACAGTGAGTTAGGATTTTATTTTTACTTTATTTAGATTAGATTTGCTCGAGAACTAGCAAATAATAAGTTTGGGAGCATTGGATAGACACATTTTTGTGTCTGATTTGATCTGAATCTATGTATATTTGGTACTCGATTTTGTACTTATTATGGGTTTTTATGTCTTTGTAGGTGTTTCGAGGAAACAAGCTCTTGCGGAAAAATTAGCTCGAAAAGTGATATTTGCATCCAGAAAATGTGTTGGAGGCACCCCGGAAAAATTATTAAGGGAACCCCACAATTACTAAAGGCACCCAATTGCTAAAGGGACCCCTATTCAGGATAGGGTGACACTCATCTTCTTTATGTGAAGGAAAATAAAATGATTCCCGGAGATTTTTTCATTAAAGAGAGAAGATTTTCTTTGAAGATTTTGAAGAAAACATAAAGTGGAGTTATTATCATGATTTTCTTTGATTATTTTTGGAAGATAGTATTGATTGGGAGAAGATATTATCCTGGGATTTTTTGTATTATTTTTGGAAGATGCATGTGGTGGCTTGCAGGTGTTTTACTCTATCTAACACCAGTATTTAATGTGTTGAAGTGTGTCAACTGCAAGTAAGCATGTGAGAATCAAAAAAAGAGAAGAAAAAGGAAATAAATCATGTAATTGGCAGAGAAGTTATTACAGGATTATTTGAAGTTAATACAAAGATTTCTTGGCCCTGTGGTGTATAAAAAGCATGCTGGGATGTCATAGAGGGGTGGAGTGATTGAAGAGTCCGAGCAATAGTTGTAGAATTTTTTATTCTTTTTAATTCTTTTGTAATGGAAAGCTAAACCCCATTGTTGAGGTGACATGGGAAGTTATTTTTCCGACAATTATATGGTAATTTCAGTTTAATTAATATTTTTGCAATTCTTTTATGATGATTTGCACTAAGTTAAAATTGATTAAATGATTTTTATTAATTAGTTATGTTTTCTCTTGATGGTGCATGCTTAGTCTAGAGCTTTTGATGCATCATGCTTGCGATTAACAATTGATGTTTTGAAAATCTAATATAAGCAATAATTTAGAATTAGAATTTCTTTTATTGGAGTTATATTGTCTAGAATTGCAGGATAAAAATTAATATTGAATCACATAAATATTGGTGAATTGTGGAATCCTTAGCCTCAGTAATCTCAATCATTTTGACATCATCTTTTTTTAATTTTCTTTATTTTAGTATTTAAAATTAAATCTAGAACCCGAATCTCTACAAGTCTCAACGAACCACTATTTCTTACCACTGTAAAAACATCATCACAACACTAAGTCAACTCCGTACACAAAAAAAAAAAACCCAATTCTAACCCCATTACTTTGCAAGGAAATAACTGAAGGACCGCTTGAACTCTATCATGTGCCGCGATCACCACGCCCAATGAGCGAAACGTGTCCAAATGAGAAAAGAAGGTAGCAACGCGCTTTCCCCGATAGTTGTGACGATGTGCGAAAAACAAAGGGGGAAATAGCAAGCCTTCCACACGCACCTCTTGAAGAAGCCAATCGGCATCCAACACTTGAGAATGCCATCGGTCATTCTCACTCTCAAAATGATTACAAGCAACGATAAACACCCTAGACAAGTGATCAAGATACACCGCCTCCAAAACTAAACGAGCACGAGCCATAAACGCGGAAACAACCTATTATAAAAGGAAATTCGATAAATCACTTCACTAAATACTAAGGCAAATGTTATCGTATGCACATGTGCATAGGCTAACAGCTCATTAATTGAGTTACTTTTTGGATTGGAAGTGTAAATTTCTCGTAAAAATAAAAGGCTAGGTTTTAATTAATACTATTTTAGTAAATACCACTGCATTTCAATACCCTTATGGAGTTATAGAAGATCACTATGCAATTGACGGTTCACCATTTTTCTCTAATCTTCACCCATGTCTCTTTATCTTCCCCCTCTCATGAACTCACCCAAGGTAAATCAACTAATGGCAAAATAATAAAATTAATTTGTGATTAAAGGGAAGTTTAGAAGTTTATGTATTTCATACTATTTTAAGTGTTCCTAGATTTTTTTTTTTTTTTTTTTTTTTTTTTGCCTTGTTCTATTTTAATGTTTCATCTTAACAACAAAAGATTGTTGATTTTGAATCATTTGATTGATTTTTTTTTCCTTTAACTCAATTTTGTATAGGGATTGTCAAATACCCAATTTATTAATTTCTCTTGATTCCTGTTTAAACTAATCACCAACACAAATTTTTTTGATTGATATTTTTCATCAAACCAAATCTGTTTTATGGACTTAAGATCCGGGGAAAAACAGGAAGACGAACAGAGTATTAGAAGTGAAACATTTTCTTTCTACTAGAAGGGCAATAACGGAAATTAGTTTTTACATTGACTCACAAGTCTAATAATGATTGGAGCACAAAATACTATAGCAATTAATATCCTTTTATCCTATTTATGGGTGCATAGGTTAACAGGACCCAAATACTAATTACTACAAATGGGGAAAACATTTACTAATATTGAGAAAATGAACGATATTAATTAATACATAGCATATAGAACGCATTCAATATGCATCTAAAACACAGATCAACCTAAGAAACGGTAAGAAAACAACATTTCTTCAAACATCGTCAACATCCACTATAGCATGACAAGTCCCGATCTCTTGATCCAAGTCCTTCATCATCAAAACAACCTCTTCGTACCTAGCATTAGCAGTGTGGCTCCTAATGTGAGCCCCACCAAGCAAATGATTAATGTCATCCAGAATTTGATCAGCATCACGGGCCTTCCTGGCAAGGTGAAGTGTCTCATACTTCTCCTCCCAAGCAGCGCTCATGGCAGACCGATGAACTGACGTATCTGTCATCAACATTCCTACCTCATCTTTTAATCCCAACAGTCGCTCTATCTCCATGCACGCATCTGAAGTTGTGATAGTAGCAGCGATCGCCGCCATAGCCAGAGTATACTCGTGCAAAACATGAGCCATCTCACCGACACAGACTAACTTGGTTATAGGACTAATAAACAGAGCAGAATGAAAACACACGTACGAAAAAAAGTACTCCCTCCGTCCTAGTTTACTTGTCTAAATCGGTTAAGGAAAGTAGAGAGAGGATTTTTTTTTTCCAAAATTACCCCAAGCTAGTGTTTAAGATACATAGTTTACATATCTAGTTTTTTGGTCTTTGCTTGTAAAGAGAAATCTTAACTCAATAGAATAAAGGATATATAGAGAGAGGACTATTTAAGATTGTGTATAGGAAATAGAATTACACAATTCTCAATATCATAACCTGATTCAAACATAGGGGTAGATTAGGATAAAATGGGGAAAAATATGAAACATAGCAACTAAATTAGGACAAAAAAAATCTTCAATTTAGGCAAGTAAACTAGGACGGAGGGAGTATATAAATAGGAATGGAATGGATGATACATCAACAACCTAAAAACCCCACGCCATCTCTCACTCCACGTCGAGAGTTGTGCTAACCTCCCATCTCATTGGCCGGTCAACAAAACTCTCGCTCCTGATTGGCTGAAAAACAAGTTATACCCCATACATTTCGTGGCCGTTAATTTTTAATAGAATTATCTCGATCTAACACCTAAAAGAATTGATAGCTTAGCAGAATTCTTACGCCGCGTTTACAAGATTTTAATAAAATCTATTTTTGGCGACTTTAGACAAACTATATATTTTTATAAACGCGTATCATTCTACTTTGAGAAACAAATTTAAAACTCCCAAATCAATATCCTAACTTACCATTCATATTAAATCTAATTAAAGAAACACACAAAACAAATCTAAGATTCTTAAGCTACCATAGATACTTACCATTCTAATTATTAGGTCGACCGTGCGAAGCGAGGGAGGACTCTATATATGGTGACTTTGTGTCAATGTGAAGCATGATTTTTTTTTTTCCAATTTGACATAAAAAGATTGGATTTGGGTGGTTTGGTGTCATACCTTGGAAATTTCCAAATTGTCCCTCCCTTTTAGTCCAATTACTATAACTCCTTATGTATCCTACATTTTTAGGGTATAATTGGTAACCAAACTTTAATATAACATATCTAAAAATCCGTGCCTTGGAATTTTACAAATTTTATATCATTGGAAAGGTTATAAAAAAAATCTACGCAATGAGTATAAACAACAATATCAAATTTAGAGTTTTTACGAAAAATTCGGAGGAGTTTATCATTTTAAGCACAATTTTCGAAAATTAAATGTATATCCATTACGCAAACCACCACAAAGGATACACAATACTTTATGCAGCCATATTTTAGTTTATGCATCAACTTATTTTCCATTGCAACTAATAAAATGATGTACTCCCTCCATTTTAAGAAAAATGATACTTTCACTTTATGCACTATTTTCGAAAATTGATGCATAACCATTATGCAAACCACCACAAAGGATGCATTACACATTATACAGCCATATTTTGGTTTATGCATCGGGTAATTTTCTATGACAGGAAAAGTAATACTTTCCCGTCGTGTCAGGAAAAATGATATTTTCGCATCGATTTCTTCGGTCGGCCGTTCCACCGTGGCAGCGATCATATCTTTGTAGGGGTATAATTGGCAACCAAACTTTAATATAACATATCTAAAAATCCGTGCTTTGGAATTTTACAAATTTTATCTCGTTGGAAAGGTTTTAAGAAAATTTACACAATGAGTACAAACAACAATATCAAATTTAGAGTTTTTACGAAAAATTCGGAGGTGTTTAATCATTTTAGGCACAATTTTTGAAAATTAAATGTATATCCATTATGCAAACCACCACAAAGGGTACATAATACTTTATGTAGCCATATTTTGGTTTATGCATCGACTTATTTTCCGTTATAACTAATAAAACGATGTACTACATCCGTTTCAAGAAAAGTGATACTTTCACTTTAGGCACAATTTTCAAAAATTGATTGCATAGACGTTATAAAAAACACCACAAAGGATGCATAGCACATTATGCAGCCATATTTTGGTTTATGCATTGGCTAATTTTCCGTTTCAGGAAAAGTGAAACTTCACCCTGTGTCAGGAAAAATGATACTTTCACCCCGTATCTGGAAAAACGATACTTTTAATACTTTCGCGTCGTGTAAAGAAAAATGATACTTTCGTGCCGTGTCAGGAAAAATGATATTTTCGCGCCGTTTCCGGAAAAATGATACTTTCCCACCGTGTCAGGAAAAACAATACTTTCACGCCATATCAGGAAAAATAATACTTTCGCTGATTTCTTCGGTCGGCCGTCCCACCGTGGCAGCGGTCATCTAGTTGTATTTTAAGTATCGATGATGACGATTTCCATTTTAAGAGCTTATGCCAAATTTAGGTGACAAAGATATTAGGAATTTGCTTAATTTTTTTACATAAGTATTTAGCTAATTTAGGGAGTTTTAGGTTTATTTCTTGACATAGGTTCTTCGATAAGCCATGTATACGATTTGCAGAGTTGAAGGGAATAAAGGTGAATATTTTAGCCCTAAGTTTTTTTTTTTTTTTTGTTAACTTATGTTCTCTTATTTTTTGTGGGATTTCGTTTTGATTTAGATTTTTTGTAGTTTCAATTTCTATACCATCAGTAGATGCTTCGAGGTGCCGTTGGTTTTTGTACAACTGATTGAATGTAAAATTGGTCAAAGTAGCTTTTCATAATCTCTTTTTTATAATTTATGTTTGCAGAGATGTGCTTTCAATGAATAGAACTTATCTACCTTTCCAGGATAACCTGAATTATTGGGAGTTTGATCAGTCATGCTTATCTAATAAACTGTAACTCTGCTTTTCTTTCTTAAGGAGAAAGGGCCGTGATGGAGAACATAATTGTGCGCAAACGGGTAATACTAAGCTTCATAGATTTTATCTCAAATAATACTATGCTTCATACTAATCTTTCCTCTATTTTCCTGTTTCCTCTTGATCTTTGCTTTTTTAGTTTATTCAATTGAGTGTTTAAGATTTTTGCGCACAATTTCGGTTTGATTATTTTTTGTTACTGTTTCATTGATGTTTAGTGTCTGTTTGCAGATTTGATTAGGTAATAATGAATCCAATTATCTCAACTCCTATCCACGACAAGGTAACTAATTAGAGTTTTCTTCGTTTCTTTCTTATTTGTTTTGTTTGGGTTTTATGGTTTGTATTGTTTTTATTTTTATTTTTTTAGATAAAGGGCAAAGTTTTATTAAAGGTGATACTTCATCAAAGTGATGAAGCTACCCACACAAAAGAGATAGATAGCTATCTGTGAATTACAGCTTGCCAATTACATATAAGGGTACTCAATGAGTAGCCATGAAATAAATTTGAATTCAAAGACCAATTGTATAAAGAGCATTTTGAAGATATGATCAACTAATCCATATTTCTCCTCTGATTTCTGAAAACTCTTCCATTGCACTCATTCCACACTGTCCACCATATAGCAAAAAGCAATAAGCTCCAAATCTGTTTCCTAAAATATGTTGGCTTATATCTTTTCCATTCCCATACATTTCTTTTGACTGTATCTGCAAAAACCCAGCTGACCTGAAAGCTATCCAAATAGTAGTGCCACAATTTCCTAGTTTCCACACAATGAAGGAATAGATGCTCTTGAGTTTCAGGCTCCACACCACATAAAACACACAAATTAGATTGCACCCTTCCAGCTCTATGTAGCATATTAAGAGTATGAGCACCACCATGACAAAGCGTACATACAAGAAAAGATACTTTTAGGGGAACTTTAGGATTCCAGACTTGTTTATGGGGAAAAACAAGTAAACCATCAACATCCAGAGCTGCATAGCAGTTTGCAACAGAGAAATCTCCTCAAAAACCACACTTTCGGTTATCCTCATCATCAGCAATAGGTGCAAAATCTCCCAGTAACTGTAACAAATCAGTAATTTGACATATTTCTTGTTCATTCAGGCTTCTTTTGAAGTTAAAATTCCAGGCTCCATTTGCAGATATCATATCTTTTACAGTTGCTGTTTTTGCTGCTGAGATTTTAAATAGTGCCTGATACCTATCTTTCAAGACAACCTGACCCACCCATTTGTCACACCAGAAACTAATTCACTTTCCATTCTTGAGGATAAGATTAGTGTTATCTTTTATAAACTGTCTAAATTTTAATATGCCAAACCAGAGACTCAAACCCATAGACAATTTAGAAATACTAGGAAAAAAGGATGAAAAGTTACCACCAAATTTTTCCCGAACTATCTGTTTCTAGAGTGCCTCCTTCTCTTCACCATACCTCCATATCCATTTATAGTGTAATGCCCTGTTAACCAGCTTCAGTTTCTTTATCCCAATACCTCCTCTAGATTTTGGCACATTAGCTTTTGACCATACGACCCAGCTTCTCTTTCTGTTTGTTGCTGATGAACCCCATAGGAAATTGCGCATAATTTTTTCCAGCTCCTTCACAACACTGGCAGGCATCTCAAACATGGACATGTAGTAAATTGGGAGACTTGCCATAACACTGTTTATTAAAATTAGTCTATTCCCTTTAGACAAGTACCTCCGTCTCCAACTACTCAATCTTTGTTGACATCTCTGAATGATAATCTCCCATATTGCTTTATTCTTGAATTTGCTACCTAATGGAATGCCTAAGTAGTTTAGGGGGAAACTACCTAACTGACACCCAAAAGTAAATGCACAATCTTCCCCGTTATGATCATTTCCAACTCCCACCACTGCACTTTTTCTGTAGTTAACCTTCAAGCCTGCGAAAACTTCGAAAGCAAATAAGATATTCTTCAAATTATTTACTTGCTCAACTGAATCATCTAGGAAGACCACTAAATCATCGGCAAATTGCAGATGTGTAATTGAGGTGCCATTTGGAGTAACTTGGAAACTCGAAATCAACCCCATAGACTCCGCCTTTTTAATCATAAGAGAAAGTACTTCCACCACCATAATGAACAAGAATGGGGATATAGGATCAACCTGTCTCACACCTTTTTGACTTCTAAACATCTTTGTTGCTTCACCATTAATTAGGATCGAAAATATGGCACTTGATATACACCAATTAATCCACTTCCGCAAAATAGAACCAAAACCAAATCTTTCCAAAACAATATCCAAACAATTCCCTTTTATGTTGTCGAAAGCCTTGACGAAATCCACCTTGCATACAATCCCGTATTTTTTAGCTATTAATCTTAAGTCAATGACCTCATCCGCAATTAAAATCCCATCATTTATTTGTCTCTCATGAACAAAGGCACCTTGATAGTTAGCAATGATATAAGGAAGAACTGTTTTCATCCTATCAGCTAAAAGCTTTGATAAAATCTTGTAAACTCCACTAATTAGGCTTATTGGCCTGAAATTATGAAGACTTACAGATCCACTGACTTTAGGGATCAATTTCAGAGAAGTACAATTTAATCTCCAGTCCAATGTGGCATTGCTTTCAAACTCCTTAAACACACTCATCAAATCTTCCTTGATAATTTCCCAAGCTGTTTTGAATAATTCCATTGTGAATCCATTGGGCCATGGGGCCTTATTAGTACCAAAATGCCATATTACATTTTTAACTTCATCTTCTGAAAAAGGTTTCTCAAGAGAAATACTATCAGAGACAGAAATTACAGGCAAGTCTAAATCATCTAAACCAGGCCTTGTCACATGTTCTTCAGAAAAAGATCAGTATAGAACTTCACAGCTTCCTCAGCAATTTTAGTTTTGTCATAAGAGATATCCCCATTTATAGCCAGACAATTGATATTGTTACAAATGAATTTATAAGAAGCTATTTGATGTAGATACCTTGAATTCTTCTCAGCTTCCTTTGCCCAATTTTCTTTTGCTCTTTGTCCCCACTTCCTTGCTAAGTTCAAATAAATTGTAGCATGTTTAGTTCTTGCATCTTCTATTTCAACTACCTCAGAAGTTGACAAAACAATGTCATTCTCTTCTTGCATATCCCAAGAATCAATCATCTCCTCAAGATAATCCAGCTGTGTTTGTAAATCTCCCAATGATCTCTTCCAAGGATTAATAAGAAATTTCAGTCCTTAAAGTTTTTTTGCAAACACAAAACTTGGCCTACCATTGAAATTTAAGTTCTGCCACCACACTTGTAACTTTGGTAGAAAATATGGATGAAAGGGAAGATAGTTGTCCATCCTGAAAGGAGCTTTGTATTGAATACCAGAATTACAGTTTAACATAATTGGAGTGTGATCATACAAAGGCCGCTTAAGTCTAACTTGTAATAATGAAGGACATTTCACTTGCCAATCTGCAGTCATTAAAAACCTATCTAGTCTAACTAGTAATGGAGGAATCTACAAGTTAGTCCAGGTGAACTTACCTCCAGCCATAGGCAAATCAACAAGCTCATGATTACTAACAATTTTTTTGAAATACCTTCTATTACTTATGTTGCCACCAGGTAAATTCCTTTCAGACTGTGCAAGAATTGCATTAAAATCTCCACCCAAGAGCCAAGAATCCTCAAAAAGAATTCTAATGTCTGACAGCTCTTGCCAACATTGTCTATAGTATCCTGCATCTGAAGCACCATACACAACTGTGTATAACCAAGAAAAATTATCTCCATTGCTTCTTAATTTAATTGACAAAGAAAAAGCACCCATAAGATGATCTTCCATATGCAAGACTCCCTCCTTCCACATAATTATAATGCCCCCAGAAGCCCCAAAAGAAGGTTGGTAAAGGTAATTACATCTTCCATTTCCCCAGAGTGATCTTATCATCTTATCATCAACAAATTCCTTTTTTGATTCCAAAATTGAGCAAAGAGTAATATTATTTTTCCAAATAGCGTTTCTGATTGCTATAATCTTATTATCTTGCCCAAGTCCTCTAATATTCCAACACATGATCTTATGATCCATGAGAAAACACCGAAACCCTAGAACTTTAAATCGGATTAAAATTACCCAGATGCAATGAATCATCATCCCCCAAATCATCCACAGTTCCAATTCTTTGATCTTCATCATTCTCCTCTACCGGGGCTTCTTCCTCAGAGTCAAAAGAACCTAAACCATCATCATCAGCAACAGAAATATTATCCAAATTCGTCTCAGCTATATTCTTATTAATCATGCTTCGACAAATATTTCTCATATTCGGATGCTCACAAGACAAACCCATATGTTTATTGAAGTGAATATGATGATTGATTTTCTCTGTTAGGTCTTCATTTTCATCAGCTCTGATATCTCTACTGGTAGCAGCTTGAGATTCATTCGAGAGAAATAAAGGTAATGAGATAGAATTTTCCATTGAACGGTTCTCATTAATCAAAGGAAAGAATCTGTTAGATCTTTCCAAAAAGTGTCTGAGGAGAAAATCAACGGTTGTGGTGTATTAGGCTGTTCATTCGAATCCTTGCCCGAATCCTGCTCCGAATTCACTCCAAATTCCGAGTTTGAAGAACGACGCACTGTGACCCAAGGGTGGACCGATTCAGAATCAAAACTCATTATAGTAGAAATATTTTTACGGGATTCTGTTACTTTTTTCCAAATCTTATTCAACTTTTTTAACACCGGTAAAGTAGAAGAATTTGAATTTGAAGTAGACCCGGACTCAGAAGAGGTAAAAACATCTTGTTTATGCTTAACAGAATCCTGGAAAATAGCTGCATTAGTGTGTGCTGAAACAGCGGTACCAGAACTTTGGGCCACCACTACTGACTTAATCCTTGGAAGAGAAATAGCGTGAACTGGTTTTGTATATTGCATCCACTCAATGCTAAGCCATGAGCCTTCAAACTCCACTGTAGCTGGAACCTTTTTAAGATCACAAAGGACCAATAGCTTGCAACTATTTAGTTTAGTAAAGTTCAACGTGGAAGGATGAATTTCAACTAATTTTCCCCATGGATTACAGATTTTCTTAAAAGAATGAGATTCCCAAAAATGAAATGGTAATCCCCTAATGCCCAACCAATGTTGATCATCATTAGGTGTTTTATTGCATTAGTCTTCTGGCTTCCAATGACGTAAAATAACCAACGATTTCCCGATATTAAAAGAAAATTCCTTTTCAAAAGAATTATAATCCTCTTTTGACTTGGCAAGAAAGAAAGCCAGATTACCACTAAGATTCCTTAAACCCAACTGTCCTTTCCAATGAAATTTCTTTAGAATTCCATTAGCAATACTCTTCCAACCGGAATGAAAGTTTAAAACTGCCACAACAATTCCCTAAGAGTAGGAATCGAATATATCCATGGTAATTTGTTTAACAGGTGTTGATAGAGATGGAAAATCTTTTGCTTCAGGAACCTTGTTATCTTTAGAGGATATAGAAGAAGAAAAAGAACCATGAGATATAGAAGACCAAAAAGTGCTCCAGATAGCACCTTTTAAACCACTTGGCACACAGATGAATCTTTTCCTTGAATCCTTTGAGGTATCGAAAGTTGACAAACGAAGATAATCACCTTGTTTATTTGATAACATCTCCATTAAAATTACAACCTGATCAAAACGGCGGGACCATTTGCGCAGCTCCACTGAAAACGAAGACACAGCCTCCATAGTTGATTGTTGAACCCAACTTAAAGCTTCATGTGGAATAAAAATCTAGTTACTGACTCCCTTATATCTTTCAAGGACTTTTAGGTGTTTTGATTTGCCATTATAAATCCAAGACAGTTTAAAAAAATTAGAAGCCAATAAGATAAAAGTTGAAAATTTCATAATACCAGAAAAAACTTCACAAAGAACTCCACTAATCAATAAATCTCATCCCCAAGGGGAAAGATCGAAGATCTGTCCTTGGACGGCGAAGAAGTTCAATTAGCACACTCCTAAAATGAATCAATATATGTGCTCCATCTTCACTCCCCTCTTCCGATTCTTCTTTGTTCTTGGGTACTGTTTGGTGCAAATTTTATGTTTTAGACATAATTGTATGGAAACTTGTGTGTGAAATGGAAAATATTTTTGCCAAAAAAACTGGTTTTGTGATACAAAAGTCTCCAGTAGGAAAGACCAGTGGTGCTATTAAATGCATAATAGTTTTGAAATTTGCTTCGGGCACCGAAATTTCAAGGCTGTCCTGATGCAAAAATGCAAGATACATCCAAGACCGACAACATTAGTGGTGCATTCCAATGCTGCATCAAAGTTCATTCTCATCAGTATGCTAATAGGTAGTCAACATCGAATTTGAAACAAAAATCCTGAGTAACAGTGGCTTCGTCCCAAATTTTTAATGAGTGTGTTTCTAGAAGCAAAAGATGAACAGATGTGATGTGTTGATCCAATAGTTTATTTTTATTCATGTTTTTCTGATTTTTAGGCTTACTGATTCAATTTTTCTAAGTTATATGATGTCCCAACCTTTTGGTTTGCCATTATTCTTATATGTATGTCAGAATCTTGGATATAGTGATCAACCAAAAATATGTCTTGCATAACACAAAGTATGTCTCATTGTTGTAGTGATCATAACTGATTAAACACAAGGTGGTTTGGTACGGAAACGCGATAATGGAACCAAAATACTCCTCTTCAATCCGATTGAGTGTGAAAGGTGATGAGTTTATTTGCAAAATTGTAGAGAGTTTATTTGCAAAACTGTAGAAAATGAATTCTTTTAAATATGTACAAACTTCTACTATCTATGGTTGATTATTTCAGTTTATGAGATGTGAATGGATGTTGTAAAATAAAATTATCTCTCTCATCCTTTCAGTAATTCAAGGAAGTCCTCGGTTATTGCAACATAAAATGTCTTCGAAATTAGATGCCCCCTTTTAAGATGCTACGAAAGGGTTATAAGAAGTTCTCTCACACCAAACAAAGTGTCTAGCAGCAAGAACTCCTGCAAAATAAGAAAGGAAAAGAAAGGTAGAAGAAGAAGCAGAAGTCCTCCAGTGCAGGGGCTTGAACTGGTGGTGAATAAGAGGTTCGTTAACAGACGATGTTGTGGCTAGTGGAAGGCATCTGCAAATTAAGCAAATTATTAGGTAATGAATCATTTTCTTTTTTCTTATCAAAGATGCTTTGATTTGTTGTCTTCGTGATTATCAATTTGTAAGCTTTTGAGTATGATTTGTTTCCTTTCAAAGAATGGTGTCAACTTAATTAGGGGTTTCTCCCACACACTTATTGTTGTCTTCATGATTCCAATGGTGCTAATTATGGTCTCCATAATCTCTTCTTCCTAGGGTAAGAGCAACTTATATAGGTTTATGTAGGCTCGAATATATGACTTGCCAGGACCACCAGATGGAGTTGAGCTTGATCCAAAACTCCTAGATAGTGAACTTATAAAGCTTTTGGTATATAGAACTTGGTTACGGTGAAACTTTCCCATATACCATCATTCCCTTCAGCAAGTTAGGTTTCGTAGTGTTTCTGTTTTTATATAGTAGTCTCCTTCCATATTCGACTTTCATTATATTCCATACTTATCACATCCGAGTTTCATTATGTAAATTTCAGTTGTTCAATTTTTTGCAAAAAGTTCGTAAAAATTCATAATTCCAAGAATCAGAACAATTCTGGCGTGCCAGTGTATTAGAGTTTCCGGTGGAGTGTTTCTTGATTTCTAATGCCAGTTGAATCATAGAACCGTGGGATTAAAGTTGTATTTCAATTAGTATATATGGATTGGACAAACAGTTAAAACTGGTTGCACCAGATCGAAAATCACTGATGAGGGTTATGGGAACAACAAATGCCCTTTCGAATGAGGCAAAGAAAAATATTTTTTATTTGCAGTAGCTATTTTTTCGATTTGTTGGAACATAAGACATAACTATGCATCACTGAATATAAAAATGCATAATTAGCACAATAAAACTGCTGACGTGCTATGGTCGAACAGGTTCCATATGCTTTCATCTCTACTGCCATACTAACATTTAGTTATCACCCATTTTATCTTAACTAATTACCATTAGACAAATCAAATTGATTGTAGATGGCATGGGATAGGGTCCAGAACGTCCAAGTTGTGTGATTACATTTATAACTGTTTGGCCTAAAGATTTACTTCCATGCATTAATTGTCAAGTTGCCGACTTACATTTATCTTAACTACTGGAGTATGGTCATGGGTGTTTTATCTTATGCCAACTTAATCGGTGGCTTTTATCAACAACATTTTTTTTTCCTGATTCACAGGATTGACTAACGGAATTGAGGAACCCTAAAATTTTCAAAAATAAAATATAATAAGGATTTTTTTATCTCTCTCATTAGGTAAACCCCTTTTTCTTATTTATATCTATCTTTAAGGAAAAACACTCATTATGGGAATTGAGAAAAGTGCTAAGCAAGGGCAGATTTATGTTTTTATTCAATTTGAAGTTTTAATTACTTACGCAATCGTTTTGAATTTGAGTTTTAATCCAAATTGATCTGATTTGCATGAAATATCGTGTGAAACTTGACACTAGGATTTGTACAGATATCATGCTGTTTTTAAATTCGTTATTACATTTCTCTCATTATTGTTTTTATTATGATTGTTATATACTTAAATGTATATCTATAGAAGAGCATTTGCTGCACTTTTGTGTCCAAAAATTTCTGCACTTAAAGATTAGCAAGTAGGTGGAAACAAAATAATGGTGGTAATTGGTTTCATTGACATGCAGATACCTACCTAGCTCAACATCATGGACTTTGAAATTTGTTTATTAAAAGTTCGCTTATGTTGGTGCATTCCCGCGATCGGCAGTAAATCATGAAGGTGGGCACAAACAGTTTCGAGGAGCTTGAGCTATTATCAAAAGTGGGTTTGCTGGAGTTGTTCCTGACCATTGGACCATTGGTATGGTATTCATATTCTAACCAACTTCTTCGCTTTTCTATACACTGGGGGCTAGATATGAGATCCAAGTACGAAAGTAGGTCCTTAGTGTTTGATTATTATTTTCCCTTACAAAATATGATCCATATATATTGAATTTTTGGCTTTCCATAACATCAATTTACTTATTGAATTTTGTCTTTCCACAACATCAATCTCTATTTTTTCGTCATTTAATTGGGATTTATTTTGTTTAATTAGTACGTACATAAAGTGACTGTAGTTTCTTCGGAAGGCGGAAGCTGTTACTGTTTCAAAATGTATGTATGGGAAATGCAGTGCTAGCATGTTGAACGTGAGTGCTACACTGATATTGTGTTTGTTTGTTTTTCCTAGCACAATAATTGGCTACTTTTGGAGACTTCATAGTTTCCTTGCCATCTTAGTAATAGTGTCACTGGAGTTTTGTCTCTATTATTTTAGAATTTCCTATTATTTTATTATGATCCGTTCTTGTAGTTCTTGTGCGTTGTGCGTTCACGTTTTGTGAGTCTTTCCCTTTTTTCTTAATAAAGTTAATTTACCGATCAAAAAAAATTTCTATATTACATAGCATCACTCCCAAAGACAAACTTTGTCATTGATGGTGCAATAGTTTTTATATTAATAATTGTTTATATGACTGACGCCTTTCGGGGTCTAAAAGAAGGTAACCAGAAAATCTATCTAATGGCTATGATGGAATCCTTTTAATTTTCTTGGTCTCGTTTATATTTAAAAATCTTTATTTGGACATTCTATTTCATTTTCTTGGTCTCACCTTCATTTATATTCTGTATCAACTATAGGATTTCTTAGACTGTTGGTTTACCAGTATAAGAACCCTCCTCCCTTAGAAGGTAATTTATTAGATCAGACCTCAAATTCAACACCAAATAGGTCTGAGATGTTCCTACTATACATGGTTGCTACACTAATGTTGTGCTGCTGTACAATGCTAGCCAACAATTATGAGGTGCTGAATTTATACTAAAGTTTGAAGTTCCCTTTTCTTTTCTTTCGTATTTTTATGGGTGGACTTTTATGACTGTTTAGTTGGAACTTCAATTGTTCATTGGAAGTGTCATGTATTTTTTGGCTTGCAGGTGATTATTAATATTCGAATAATCGTTAAATATTTTAAAAATGAGTAGTGGCATTTATATTTCCGTTTATGTCCTATCTCCACTAACGGGCTTAGCTTATCTCAATTTCATTTTTACAGTTACGGATTCCATTACACTGTGTTGTTAATTTTCAAATCCTTGATTCTTTTAGAGAGCCTATATTTACAATTCATGGGTACGTAGATACCATTTATCATTGTTTATTGTTTCAACAGATGCTTTCACAGCCAATTTTAAGTAATAAGTGTTTGGTATGCATAGTTAATTTAAACTGCAGCTTAGAAGAACTTATTCAGACATTTATCATTAGGAATTTTAGATTTTTCTTCGACTTATTGCTTGAAGTTAAAATCAAGGGTGATGCACAAAAGCTGAGATAACATATTCTGCTTTGTTTCTGCTTTGTTTCATATCTTTTGAACTTGGTTAGAATTTCATGGCTTCCTAGGTAGTTTGAGATGCATATTAGTACTATAGTGTAACCTTTTTTTCTTTTACCTGTACCAGTATATTCTGAGTCAGTCAAATGAAAATTGCAGAAACTATTCTCTATATTCTCTATACTGCTTTCATTTAACAATGATTTTTTTTAATCTGCAGATTTGAGCTTCCAGAAGCTTCCATATTTTGCATTTGCCTCTTGGGAATGACGGGATTATTTTATTGTCTTTCAGGTTTAAGGAAACATCGGCCTCGATTCGCTTTTAGTTCACGGCTTTGGAGCAAACGATTTTTGTTCAGTAAAAAGTTGTGAGAGAATTCAGTTAAGTATTGAACATTTAGTATTGCTAGAAGGCATTTGGCGACACTGTCAATTTTTCATCACATGAATGAGATTAGTAAACTTTGTTCCGTGTTTGTTATAGAGTATTGTGCCAATTTGTTCAGGGGTTGTTTTCCGATCTCTGAAACACATGCTTATTTCACCAATACTAATGATCATATAGTTGTCACTTCTAAAGGGTAGTACTATTGATGTGGTTACATCACCCTTATGAAAGATTGGAAGTTTTTGTTTTGGCAAGAAAATTTGAGCAGGTCAGCTATAATCTTTCATCGGATTCATCAAACAGAATCTTCATATTACCAATTTCGTGACCCTAGATGATTTTTTTTTTTTGTAACCTAAAACCACTAAATTCAAACTTTAATGTGTTATATATTGTTAATCTGCACTGCAGGCATTTAACAGGTCATAGCTCTAAATCATTACTTACCAGACACGATTAAAAAATTATATTTTCCAGGTACTTTCTGAAAAGAAAACTGCAACCACGATTTTAGTAGTTGAAGATGTAAAAACGCTATCAACAATATTTTGCATGTGAAATAATATTCACCAAAAACAAGCTTGACTCTTGCATCAAAAAACTCTTAACTTAAGGACTTGAACCGTCCAAGGGATATCTTCCTTTTGAGGTATGTGGAAGAATCTTAATAGGGCATGCCGAAGTATTTGATGCTTGCATTATTAATCGGGTTTGACCCTGTTGCGTTTCTATCTGTGCGTCGATAAACGATGGTTCTGTGACAAAGTTTCGTGAATTTCCCAGATAGAAAACTTTGGAAATTATGTAAATTTTTGCTATGATCAGGTACATTGGTTAATTTATTTTTGTCTGGTGATTCCTACTATTTCGCAGACTTAATGTTAAAAGTTTATAAGGGTTCATTAAAGGTTTATAAGGCAGTATGTCATTAATCTTCTGCGATCTCTTTGATTCAAGTCTATATTGATTCACGGGGTAGTCTTTATTCCAATTGATACGTGGTTACCACGATCATATGAAGGAATTAATTTCATGAAGAAGTTTTATCCAATTTCGGCAGTCAGTTAATAACTTATACGAACCGCCTTCTCATTCCTAATGGAGGACAGTTATTATAAGTTGATTACTAGCTGCCTCTTGGAAGATCATGGGAAATTATTCTTGGAAGAGGTAGAAAACGACTGCCTCTAGGAAGATCATGGGAAATTATTCTTAGAAGAGGTAGAAAATGACGAATGAATAAATTCCTGGACTGCGGAACACACACTTGATTGAGAATATAATTAAAGAAGACGGGAACCACTGCTGGTAATGTTTTTGTTTTCGATTGAGCATGAAATAATTATCCCTTGAAAAAACGGGGGTCTAACAACCTCACCCAATATTTCGCTTAGCAATCTGTATGGACTAACTCCAATATACTTTTAAGAGAATCAACTAGACAGTCAGACTCAATCTTAATAAAAAGTATATCAAAGAATTATATCTCAATTCCTCGATTCAATCCCTACTCAAACAAATAGAAATCTGCGAGCCTGATTGAATACAAGAGAAATAACTTGAACGGTACCAAAGACCAATGTTCAAGGATCAATATATTTCAATCAACAACCAAAGGTTGGATTTACCAATTGATCGATTCAACGCACAACCTGTGATATTTCAATTATATAACAAAATATAATGCGGAAAAGAAATAACATAGACACCAAAAGTTTTGTTAACGAGGGAACCGCAAATGTAGAAAAACCCCGGGACCTAGTTCAGATTGAACACACACTGTATTAAGCCGCTACAAACACTAGCCTATAACAAACTAACTTCGGTCTGGACTGTAGTTGAACCCCAATCAATCTCATACTGAATCAAGGTACAGTTTCCCTCCTTACGTCTCTGATCCCAGTAGGATACTACGCACTTAATTCCCTTAGCTGATCTCACCCACAACCAAGAGTTGCTACTACCCAAAGTCGAAGACTTGAATAAACAAATCTGTTTCACACAGAAAAGTCTATAGGAATAGATAAATCTGTCTCCCACAGAAATACCTACGACTTTTGTTCCGTATTTTGATAAATCAAGGTGAACAGGAACCAATTGATATACCGGACTTATATTCCCGAAGAATAGCCTAGAAATATCAATCACCTCACAATAATCTTAATCGACTAGCGAAACAAGATATTATGGAATCAAAAACGATGAGACGAAGGTGTTTGTGACTACTTTTCTATCTTGCCTATCGGAGAAATTAATCTCAAGCCAATCTTACGATTGTACTCAAATACGATAGAAACAGCAAGATCAGATCACCCAACTACAGAGAAAATAGTTGGGTCTGGCTTCACAATCCCAATGAAGTCTTCAAGTCGTTAACCTACAGGGTCTCGATAGAAACCAAAGGTTAAAGAAGAATCGACTCTAGCTTATTCAACTAGTATCACACTAGAGGTGTGGGGATTAGGTTTCCCAGTTGCTAGAGTCCTTCTTTATATAGTCTCCAAATCAGGGTTTGCAATATAAGTTACCTTGGTAACAAAGCATTCAATATTCACCGTTAGATGAAAACCTGATTAGATTCAAGCTAATATCTTTCAACCGTTAGATCGAACTTAGCTTGTTATACACAAATGAAATGTAACTTCATTTAGGTTTGAGTAACCATACCTAAACGTGTACACCTAGTTGGTTCAACAATATTTAACCAATGGTTAGCCATATGAGCACTTTCATATCAACCCTATTCATCTTCACCATAACTAGTTCAAATGAATCAAAAGAACTAGTTAGAGAGTTGTTCAATTGCTTAGAACTCATAAAAGTATATAAGACACAATCGAAGCAAAAATGATTTTGATTCGCTCGAATCGATTCATGAACATTATAGCCATGGTTTGCAAAGATTGCATTCCTTAATTTATAAATGTCTCAGTTCACGAATAAACCGTTTTTAGAAAATAACCCACTTAAGTACGCATACCGGTATGCATACTTAAGTACCCGGATTGAGCTTGTTTTTAGTTCACAAACTCCAGCAGAAATTCATGGGATGTGAACTTCCGGCAGTACGCGTATGGGTACGCGGACTTAGTTCCGGACATCCTAAATCAGTAAAGTACGCATACTTTGGTTCAAGGATTTTGGACTTACACAAGTATGAGTTCACATACAATGTTTATATCCATTCAATGTTATATATTCTTAACTCTCATTTCAATCATTGAAACATTCTTAGAGGATGTTATATAGTGGTTATTCACACACTATTTTTCATCAAAGCGATTTTCAGGAGATTGAAACAATCAACATGACTTTCGTCACGAGTAAAGATGAACTTGGCCAAAGAGAAAGCTTACCAACACATATTTCGATAAATAGATAAGCGAGATAAACTCGGCTCGAAATAGCAAATGTGTATAATCGAAGTCTATATAGCAATACGACTTTTGTCTAAAGATAGGAAATAGAATAGATAGACTTTTGATAGATAAGTTCAAGTCTCCACATACCTTTTTGTCGATGAAGATCCACCAGTTCCTTGAGTAGTTCTTCGTCTTTGCATGATGAACGCCGTGGAGTCTAGAGCTCAACTACACTTACTATCCTAGTCCGAGACTTAGCTATAAGTAGACTAGAAATCAAGACTTATAGTTTTGGCAACTAAATTTGACAAACAAGCTTGAGATAGCAACGCTTGCGAGTTCGACCGAGCAGTGCTCTAACAATCTCCCCCTTTGTCAATTTTAGTGACAAAACTATCAATACATATGGAATACAAAATAAATAAACTTTGCAGCTTCTCATCCACATGCATGATCTCCTTGGTTCTTCAACATTACTCGAAATCTTCGTCACTTCCAAGTACTCCAATGATTCCAAAGATATTCAAATCAGCATCATCGTTGTTGAAGATCCGTAGCCATAACAATGACAAAACGAAAACTCTCAATCATTGTAACACAGTGTCATAGTATTATTATACAGCATCAAAGTTCAATTGTATCACAACTTCGACAAACTTCATCTCACATGAAAACCACTCCCCCTTACATAATGATCCTAAAACCATATGTATTTGTAGTGTGAACTACACATTAATTCTCCCCCTTTTTGTCAATAAAATTGGCAAAGGTACGAAAACTAGTGGGATCCTAATGAAATTTCCATAGAGACACTTCATGACCAAAAGAAGTTTATAAAGATACAAGATAACCCCTATAATATTCCACAGCCGCACTCCCCACAAAGATTTGGCAATTAATCACAAGTTCAATTAAGAACTCTCTCCCATAAAATGTCATTCCCGAGAGAACAAGAAGAGCGACCTTACTTTCACGAGAAAAGAAGGATTTCTTTGGACATTACATAAGAATATGAATTTGTATCCAAAAATCTCAATCAAATTAACCACATGAGAACCCATGGTTAATTCAATCGGAAATGCTCACATAAGAGAACTTACGGAGCCGCACAGTATATACATAAAAATATGGATCAGGGAAGATCAATACTGCGGAATAAACAAAGATTCATTCTATTCTTCATCACTATTTGCACAATGACATATAATAGACTTAATCTTTGTAAACAAAAGCTCATCCTATCTTCCATCAAAATATGCATAATGACTTAATAGGCTTATCTTTTGTTTGTCAAAAGTTCATTCAATTTTTTATCAATACTTGCATATCGACATATGAAGGACTTAACTTTTGACCACGTATGGGATAATCATAGTTCATGGACGCAAACACACATATCCCATAACAAGTTTGCAATATATGAAACCATAAAGATTAATACTGCAAAATCATCTTCCAAACAAACTTTAGAATTTAAATAAATAAATCTAAAAACACTACAAGATGAAAATCGTTGGAAATAGCTATGTGTACTCACAATAATGGCTATTCCAAACCCTAGTTATCCTTCTTAAAAACACAATAATAAATTTCTCATAAGAAGTTACCTAGACATTGAGACCTCTGAAAAATTCTTTATCGTCCCCGAACTCCTTGTCGTCAACAACCATTGGAACATACGGTTCGTGAAGATATGAGTCAATTCCAACAAACCTTCTAGGCTGATGATGTCGAACCATGGCCTTCTGAATTTTAAGAGTTCTCATAACAAAATCCTTTATTTGTTGAATCTCCTTCCTTGTTTCCTTCAACTCTTCAAGAACATCAGAAAACTTCTGAGAATTTGAAGGAACAGCTCTTGGCTTCCTCACATTCCTTCTTTTTATTTTCAAAGTTGGAGGTAACAGAGATTTTTCTTTTTCCTTCATGATTGATAGCTTAACAATCATATTAACATCTTTTCCATCAGAAGACATGATGCTTGGAGTATCCATATGAGTATGGGTTTTTGAGAGGGATTCACAATTTAAACTCAACAAGTAGTCTTAAGATAAAAAGAGTTCCAGAAAAGGAAAAGGAATGTAGGGTTACGAAACCTTTAAACACAGGTTCGTGCACGCACAACTCACAACCCTATGAAGGGTAGAATTGTCGAGAATAACCCTCTTTTATTGAATCGACCAGGGAAGTCCTTTCCAATATCAATTAGATATGGACGAATTCCAAACTTGCAAAACACAGCAAAGCAAAGAAAAGAAAAAAAAAATCTTTTCTAAAGCCTGAGGTGTGCACAATCTTGTCTCTTTTGATCAGGCACATGAGACAATATGCACCAAACAACACAATCAAGTTGTGCTACGGTGAACAACAATCTGTCCACCATAACCTCTTTGAAAGGAATTCATTGAACCCTGTCCCTCAGAATGTTTATACCATACTTCCTTCACTAGTGATCTTGTCTTATCCTTGGAAACTAACTTCTTTGACGAAGATAAAATCTTACATACCTCAGCGGTCTTTTTAACAAGTTTGAGCTTGTTTGCTAATCGATTCGCTCTTCGTTGAAGTTTGTTGGCATGCCTCAATTTGTGTTTATACTTGAAACACTTTAACAGTTCATGACCTTTGAGCGAACAATAAGAGCATGTCAACCTGGAATATGATTCAGGCATCCGAGATGCGCAAGCTGCTAGACACATAGTGGAACCAGAAAATTTTGACAAAGAGTTTCCAACAGAAAGGTCAATTTTTTCTTCCAGAAAGGTTGAGGTTTCTCCTGAAAGACTATCGAGATTGATGGATGTAATGCTACAATTATCAAAATCAATATTTTCACAAAGAAGTGCAACACTTGACTTTTCGTCTTCATTAGAATCATAGTTGTCAGATATTTCATCAAGAGTTGCAGCAAGACCTTTGTTCCCAGTGTATTTCTTTCGATTTGGACACTCATTTGAAAAATAACCAAAACCTTTACACTTAAAGCACTGAGGCATATCATCGTCATCAGTTTCATCATTATCCCTGTTTTTAGGAGGAACATGATTATAGGGTTTATCTGATGACCTGGATTTATCTCTGGAGAACCGTTTACTTCTCTTCAACAGAAGATCCCTAAACTGTCTTGTGATCAACGAGACTGACTTGTCAAGATCTTCATATGATGAATCAGCCTCAGAAAGATCATCTTCAGAGATGCAAATATTTTTACTTTTATCAAGTAATTTAGTGTTCTTTTGTGCTTTGAAAGCAACATCCTTCCCAGATTTTGATGTATGCTCATGATCAAAGATCTTTAACTTCCCAACCAGAGTATTTCTGGAAAGCGTTGGGAGATTATTTCCTTCAATGATGGCATGCTTCTTAGAATCGTATCTGGATGGCAGAGATCTGAGAATTTTCATCACAATGTCCTTTTCAGGAATAGTCTTACCCAATGCAAAGGATGCATTAACAATTTCAGACACTTTGTGATTAAACTCATCAAATAATTCTTCATCTTCCATATGAAGGTTTTCTCAATCATAATTTAGGTTTTGAAGCCTAGCTTCCTTTTCACAGGTATTCCCTTCAAATACGATTTCTAAGATATCCCAGGCTTCTTTAGACTTCGTGCAAGTAGTCACATGATGCTGAAGATCTGGGGTAATGGCATGAATGATAGTATTTAAGCCGTCAGAATTTTGCTTTGCAGCAAGGATTTCTTCTGGACTATATCTACCAATATCCTTAGGTATAGATACATCTCCTTCTGTATTAACCGGAGGATCATATCCATTAACAACACGTACCCATATTTGAAAATCACGAGATTGAAGAAAAGCACGCATAGCGATTTTCCACCATAAGTAGTTTGAGCCATCGAAAAATGGTGGTACGTTTATGGAGATAGAATTTCTTTCCATAGAGTCAGATCGCTTACAAATACAGACTTATGAGGTCTTTAAACGTGTTTGCCTTCTCTGATACCAATTGAAAAAGCGGGGGTCTAACAACCTCACCCAATATTTCGCTTAGCAATATGTATGGACTAACTCCAATATACTTTTAAGAGAATTAACTAGACAGTCAGACTCAATCTTAATAAAAAGTATATCAAAGAGTTATATCTCAATTCCTCGATTCAATCCTTACTCAAACAAATAGAAATCTGCGAGCCTGATTGAATACAAGAGAAATAACTTGAACGGTACCAAAGACCAATGTTCAAGGATCAATCAATTTCAATCAACAACCAAAGGTTGGATTTACCAATTGATCGATTCAACACACAACCTGTGATATTTCAATTATATACAAAAATATAATGCAGAAAAGAAATAACATAGACACCAGAAGTTTTGTTAACGAGGGAACCGCAAATGTAGAAAAACCCCGGGACCTAGTTCAGATTGAACACACACTGTATTAAGCCGCTACAGACACTGGCCTACTACAAACTAACTTCGGTATGGACTGTAGTTGAACCCCAATCAATCTCACACTGATCAAAGGTACAGTTTCCCTCCTTACGTCTCTGATCCCAGTAGGATACTACGCACTTGATTCCCTTAGCTGATCTCACCCATAACTAAGAGTTGCTACGACCCAAAGTCGAAGACTTGAATAAACAAATCTGTCTCACACAGAAAAGTCTATAGGAATAGATAAATCTGTCTCCCACAGAAATACCTACGACTTTTGTTTTGTCTTTTGATAAATCAAGGTGAACAGGAACCAATTGATATACCAGACTTATATTCCCGAAGAAAAGCCTAGAAATATCAATCACCTCACAATAATCTTAATCGACTAGCGAAACAAGATATTGTGGAATCACAAACGATGAGACGAAGGTGTTTGTGACTACTTTTCTATCTTGCCTATCGGACAAATTAATCTCAAGCCACTCTTACGATTGCACTCAAATACGATAGAAACAGCAAGATCAGATCACCCAACTACAGAGAAAATAGTTGGGTCTGGCTTCACAATCCCAATGAAGTCTTCAAGTCGTTAACCTACAGGGTGATAGACGCATTTATGTGTCTATTTTCATCTCTTTTGTGTATACTGTTAGTACCCATTTCTGTACTAATTTTGGTATTTTATCCCTTTGTAGGTGTTTATGGAGAAATAGGCTTTTGCGGCAAAATTTGTTCAAAAAGTTGTTAAAGGCTCCTGGGAGGACATTTGCTATTCGGACTCTCACTTTGGATAAGGGGTAACCCATTCTCAGGCAGCTGCTAAGCACATACCGAGACTGGATAGGGGGAGGACAAATTTCTTCACGTTTTCAAATAAACAAAAATGGCGGGAATTTCTTCCTTACACAGGCGATTTTGTGGATGAATTTTTGATCGATTTTTATGGAGATTAAAGGGCTGAATTTGATTAGGTTTGTTCCTATGGACCTAACAGGCAAGGTAAGGGTGTTGGAATGGATCCAAAGTGGCTAGAACTCGAATTGGAAGCGAAAACTTTCCAAAAATATCATGGTTTATTTTGGGAAAGTTTCTTGGTTTATTTTTGGAAACTTACGTGAAGAAGTGGAAGGAAACTCTTCTTAAAGACTTGTTTCTATCAAGGGAGGAGTTTGGACAGCTTTGATTGATCGAATGCACGTGAAACATGAAAAAAAAGGGAAATATTGCAACTTGCTGTGGAGGAAAAAACCAAGTTTATTCTCGAATTTTCTTTGCTCTACTATGTATAAAAGGGTTGGTTAGGGTCCTAGGAAGGAAAGGAAGAAGTTAGGGGAAGTTTAGAGCCTTAGAGAAGCTAGAAAAATCATTGGAAGAAAACACGTTTCTGCTGGTGCAAACTGTGCCGGAGAAGACGAAGAACATAAACAGCAGAAAAAGAAAGTCGCAGATTCTGTGACCGTAACTTTCAAACTTTAAACCTTTTGTAACAATTTTTCCAACAGTTATCTTCACTTCGCAACAGTTTCTAGGTAGAAATAGGTTCTGTAACACTTATATTAGTTACAAAACCCGTTGTTTAGAACTTTTCACTCTTTTAATCAACTTTTGAACACCAAAGATGTATTTTGAGCAAGAGATTAATATGAGGAGCTAAACCCCTTAGCCGAGGCGACGGAGGAAGCCATTGTTCCATGAAAAGTGGTATAGTTCTATTTTAATTATTTATTGCAATTATTTTACATGATTTTTTGCATAGAACTTAAAAGAAAAATTAGTTTTTATTGAGTAGTTGTGAAGTGTTTTGATGGGACATGCTTGGTTTTAACACTTTTGATGTTTCATGCTTCGTGCTTACAATTATTACTTCAAGAACCAAATTAGAGGCAAATATTAGAGTCAACTTAGAGAAAAATATTGCATGAATATTGATTAGAATTTATCAAATAATTGGTCAATGGTGGAATCCAAAGTCTCGGTGTCTTTTTTATAATTTGATACAATTTTATTTTAGTTAATTTGAGTCTAAAAGAATCCTTCACAAGTTCGAGAATCGAATCCTATTACCACCACTTTCACTACAACTAAAATTCACATCAGTTTTTGGCGCCGCCGACGCGGACTTGTTTTTAGGGTTTTTAGATTTTTTTTTAATTTTTATTATTTTTTGTTCTTTTTTACTGGTTGGTATTTCTTTTGATTCTTTTCAGATTTGGAACGGAGCTAAAGGAAAGGAAAAAAGTGCTAAAAAAGGAATCCAAAGGAGTGAAGAAGAAGATTTTTTTTTTAGTTATTTTATTTATTTTTTTAGATTTTATTATTTTTAGTTTTAGAAATTTTAAATAGGGTTTTAATTTTATTCTTTATAATTTTTTATTTTTGGACTTTTTGGGACATTGGACATTATTTTTATTTTTTATATACCCTAAGGAAGGGTATCTTTAAATATTAAACTGTTTGCAGAGAAGGAGGACAATTACGATATTGTCTCTGCACCTTGGGTTCGTACACTGACACAGGAGTCAGTGGCCCGAGTCGACTTCAGCGGTTCTTCGCCCGTCTGGAACGGGAGGTAAGGTTCTGAACACTCGCGAATCTCCTGTCAGCGAGTTACTGTATTCCTTAAGGTGCATATCTGCTGAGGACCTGAATACGGACATTTAATTTTCTAGTAAAGGGCAAGGCCTAGCCATACAAGATAAGGGTTCGGATTTCATCACCGTTCTCTTCTTTCCCGCCTTAGGAAAACGACACCGAACGCGAACCTAAGCTTAAAATATTGACTAGAACGAGACCGATAGGGTAACGAGCTTGTAGGAAAGTCGTTCAAAAGGATCGTATTGGGTATTTTGTTAGCCTAACTCAAAGTTCAGGAAGATTACTGTAAGTCGATTAGAGCCGCCATGTAACCCAAGGAAGCGTTGCCAAAGAGGTGGGGGTATCAAAGCTCCTTTGAGCTTCTCCTACTTCTCTTCGACTTACTTTATTCGGATAGTCCTACGAGGTTTGCTAAAATTGTACCCAGTTGCCTCTTGGAAGAGTAGAAGCTGGTCTAGAAACAATCTAAGTGGAGCCATCATGCTTTTTGTTTGCTAGAAATCAATAGGGTTGATTTGGTTGAGTCGTCATTGATTTGTGATTGCTTGTCCTTCCAATTTTAGGAAAATCTTGTGTATGCCTGAACGTAAAAGAGACGCCCTAGGTAGATTTGTAAAAGAAAAACCTAGCAGCTCTAAGCGTCTCGATTACCTTAATCTAGAAGGTCCAAATTTTGGAGAGTCCTGTGTTGAACATTCTCCTAAAGAGAGAATTCCTGATACTCCGATAGTTCCAGAAATGGCTACTTTGAAAGCTTTGTTGAATCCGACTAGGACTACTCGTCCCTCGTGTATTAAGTTAGCTTACACAGAAGCCAATTATGAGCTTAGACCTGGGACCATACAGATGCTCCCAATCTTTTTAGGGAAAGAAAATGAAAACCCTTATTTCCATGTTAGGGATTTTGAAGAAATTTGCAGTACCCTAAGAATTAGAGGCTTAGATGATGATGCTTTGAAACTTAGGTTATTTCCCTTTTCCCTGAAAGATAAAGCCAAATCGTGGCTATATAGTTTGACTTCTGAGTCAATCGAAACATATGAACAACTTACATCTGCCTTTTTCAATAAGTTTTTCCCTAGGCATAAGACATCGTCTATTAGGACGCAAATCAGCACATTCTCACAACAAGAGGGAGAATATTTGTATAGGTATTTGGAAAGGTTCAATAATTTGTTAACACAATGTCCTCACCATGGTTTAGAAAAGGTTAGGCTAGTTCAGATCCTTTATGAGGGTTTAGATTATCCCACAATATCCACGGTTGAAGCTTTGTGTACAGGTGGGTTTGAGAACCAAACTGTTGATGCGGCAATGGCATTTTTGAATGAAGCCGCCGAAAAGACCCAACAATGGGAAAATAGTAGGGAACCCCGGAAAACGATTCTTCTAAGCAGAGGAAACGTTAATAGAATAGAAGGAGGCTCTGAATCAGATGTCAAAATTGCAGCGATAGCTAAGAGGTTAGAAGCTCTAGAAATGGGTCACGCTAGTGGTAGGTTGGAGCCTTTTTGGGAAGGCCAGAATAATGCAGAGCAAGCCAATGCTCTTTATAATAACACTATATTCGATAATCGTCAGAAATTTGACCCATATTCAGAAACCTATAATCCTGGGTGGAGAAACCATCCGAACTTTGCTTGGTCTAAGGGCCAGAATCAAGGTCAGTTAGTAACTCTAATGCTCCACCAGATTTTAGTTATGCTAAGAATCCTTCAGTGCCAGCTCAATTTCAGAATCAGTCGGATAAGAGAATCCTAAGCCTAGAGGAGTCTCTCGTTTTGTTAACTCAGCAAACTGCAAAATTTCAGCAATCAGTAGAACTAAGTCTACAAGCTAGTAACAAGATAGGACAAGAAAATAGTCAGGCCATTTCCGAGCTGAAAACCCAGGTAGGTATGATAAATGAGTCTTTGAGAGAAAAAGGTAGGTTTCCTAGTCAAACACAACCCAACCCTAGAGGAGTTCATGAAGTAAATATAAAACAATTGAATGCTATTAGAACCCTTAGGAGTGGTAGAATTGTAGACAACAAGGTAACCATGCCCGATAGTGAACCTACTGTAGTTCAACCCTCAGGATCTCACCCCTCAGGACCACCCATAGCTGAAGAGACCAATAAAGTTTCTGATGATGTAAATTCGGCCCCTGGGAGGTCTGATTTTCTACCTAGAGCCCCATTTCCACAGCTACTAGTACCAACAAAGAATGAATCCAACTTTAATGACATTATGGAGGTTTTTAAGAAAGTTACCATAAACCTTCCGTTACTAGAAGCAATTAGGCAACTTCCGGCTTATGCCAAGTTCCTCAAGGATATGTGTACGCGAAAGCGAAAGCTTAGTGTCCCTAAAAAATCCTTTTTAGCATGTCATGTAAGTTCGATCATTCAGAACACCACAACTCCTAAGTATAAAGACCCAGGTGCCCCTACCATTGCTTGCACGATAGGAAAACACAGGGTAGAAAAAGCTTTACTTGACTTAGGAGCTAGTGTGAACTTACTTCCGTACCATGTGAACTTACAACTGGGACTTGGTGAATTAAAACCCACCAAGATAACACTGCAGTTAGATGATAGGTCTGTTAAAATTCCTCGTGGTGTGATAGAAGATGTTCTTATTGAGGTCGACAAGTTTATTTATCCTGTGGATTTTGTAGTCCTAGATACACAACCTGTCCCTGATCCAGAGAATCAAATACCGGTGATTTTAGGTCACCCATTTTTAGCCACATCTAATGCCGTTATCAACTGTAGGACCGGACTTATGAACATATCCTTTGGTAATATGACCACTGAATCTAAATGTCTTTAATGTTACTAGACAACCTTATGATTTAGAGGAAGTGAATATGATTAGTACTTTGGTTCAGGATCTAGTTCAGGATAATTGGGACGACACTTTGTTTGGTGATTCTTTAGATGAATTCGATGAGACAATTATCTTAGGTAAGATAGATGACCAAACTTTAGAACTAGAAGAAGCTCTCGAATATTTTAAGGACTCTACAGACCCAGAAATTCAGTCACTAGTGTTAGATCTTTCTGTGGGTAATGATAACTCTAAGTTTGGGGGTAGAGAACTTGAAGAAGCTCTTGATTATTTTAAAGACTCTGAGGATCTGGAAATTCAAGCAATAATTAGAGGTTTGTCTGAGAATACTGACTACCCTAATTTTGGGGGTAGTGATGGTCAAGTATCTTTATTAGAAGTCCCTAACTTGGGACTCGAGTCCAGTGTTCCTGAGGTATTACTTTAGTCTGTCCCGACTCCACAACCCGATCCTCCCGATACTATCCAAGAGGAAATCCATCTATTAGAGACCCGTTATTCGGATAAATCTGTTTGTCAAGACATCCATATGAAGCCCAAGTGGGCGCCCCAGATAGGTCCAGTTGTCTTGCAAGAAACTTTCAATAAGGTTGTGCTCCGTCTGTTAATTTTTCTAGTCCTGTGCAGTTGTCTCATTTTAGTGGCAGTGCTATTTGGTTCTGATGACCCACAGTTCTAGTCCTGTGTAGTTGTTTCATTTTAGTGGCAGAATGAGTTCACATACAATGTTTATATCCATTCAAGGTTATATATTCTAAACTCTCATTTCAATCATTGAAACATTCTTAGAGGATGTTATATAGTGGTTATTCACACACTATTTTTCATTAAAGCGATTTTCAAGATATTGAAACAATCAACATGACTTTCGTCACAAGTAAAGATGAACTTGGCCAAAGCGAAAGCTTACCAACACATATTTCGATAAATATATAAGCGAGATAAACTCGGCTCGAAATAGCAAATGTGTATAATCGAAGTCTATATAGCAATACGACTTTTGTCTCAAGATAGGAGATAGAATAGATAGACTTTTGAGTGATAGATAAGTTCAAGTCTCCACATATCTTTTTGTCGATGAAGATCCACCATTTCCTTGAGTAGTTCTTCTTCTTTGCATGATGAACGCCGTGGAGTCTAGAGCTCAACTACACTTACTATCCTAGTCCAAGACTTAGCTATAAGTAGACTAGAAATCATGACTTATAGTTTTGGCAACTAAACTTGACAAACAAGCTTGAGATAGCAACGATTGCGAGTTTCACCGAGCAGTGCTCTAACATCCCTTTTTATGTTTATGTTTCTGTATCTTAATCGGAGCTTCTTATTTTCACGGTTTATGGTATTGTTGAATATTCTATAGCATGCAACTATTGCGTAAATTGGGTGTTCTGCATGATACATTTCTTAATATAGGGGCTTTTTACGAGAGACTGGGAATATCTGATGGTGTGAAAGACTAGAGCACAGTGTATTTGGTGAGTTAAGAATGACTTTCTAAATATCCTTTCTTCCCTTTTATAATAATCTTTCCTCCTCCTCTTATAAATAAGCACCCATAAGATCAATATATTACAAAAATACCACTTCCCCTTTATCCAAGTTACCATCGGCTTTTGGCTTGGAGTGAGGCCCAATCCTTCCTTTTTCCTCCTTTTGGGCTAGGATCACCCATCACCCTATGGGTTAGGCCTAGTCCCCAAGTCTCCATATCTTAAGAGGGATTCCTAAAGGTTTAAGGGGACTCATTTTCTAAGGATAATTATTTTCATGTATCAACATTAGTCCCCTGACTGTTGAAGAGGCGTAGTCTCATCAACAATCATATCAGTTAGTGAAGTATCACTTGAGACGTGTAAGCCGCTTAGGTATGAATTGGCAAGATCTTTGCAAGTTTGTAAAACACGATGAATGATTTACATCCGCGATGCCGAGTCCCCAAGACTAGCATTCAAATCAATGTTTGTCGTGCTCCAATAATAGATTGTTGTGTGTCGGTAATTAATGGGTTACCCGTTTGCATCCTAGTAGGTGCAGGATATTCTTAGCGTAATATGTGATAAAGGCGCGAGCGATCAAGGAAATATTGTCATTTTATAAGGCAGTCCCTAAGTACCAAAGCAAACAGATTCTGAGCCATGACGATTAAATTATGTTTAATGTGCTTGCATATGCGGCTATGAGGCGCGAGTATGTGATAGTTATGATGTATGACTACAGGCTTTCGGAGAGGGGTTTTAGTTACAGCAACCACATGGTCATATATCAATCAGCTAGCCCAAGCAGATACTCTTAGAGAGAATATGTATGTATGTGTGACAATTGTTGAAAGAGCTTTTGGATGTCGTTAAGATAAATAACGGTGCACATAGTCTTCTTCCAAAAGAGATTGCTGACCCGGAGAAAAAGCATGCTCGCCCACTAAAGGTGGCGGAAACCAAGAAGGGATTACATGATCAGCCGACAAGGTCGTTCGATCCGGCGTTTAATGATGTAAGCTCAGCATGCTCGCCCGTTAGTTGAGAGGGTTGTCATCTGTGCACAATTATTGGAATCATTTGGCAATGTTGATAAAGATGGGTGATCATAAGCATCAAATGACATTCGTAATTGTCCGCTCAGTGGGCGAAAGCGCGTCAGTGGCCTTGCATAAAGCCTAGGCATACTCGGGGATACTTATGCATTTCTTTGACCATAGAGTGGGATGAAGAGAGCGCATCAAGTTGCAAGTGGAGACGCACAAACGCAAGAAAGGGCTTCTTGAAGCAATTATGTCAAGATGTATCCGCTTTGTAGGAATTTGAGGATTCATTCTCAACAAGCCAAGTGTTGGATTTGCAGGGTATGAATCTTTGTGCGAATGTTTTAGGCGCTCGACGTGCTCCCTTATCAGGATAGAGATGACATTTGCGCGCAGATATTAAAATGATTTATCAATGATTGAGATATGATAGATTATTATAAGCGTTAACTAGCATATGTGTATGTCCATTTAAGCTCCGCCTTAGCTTATTTTGGCGGCCGTCGTGGCCTTATCTAAACGCATATGCTGTATTTTGAAGTTGTCAAAGGCGCATTGAGGGCCTTGCGCTCAATGTACTTGAAATGTGTTAAACGAAAAGTTGCATTACATGCTCTTCCTCCTTTTTTTTCTTCTTTTTTTTCTTCTTTTTTTAATCATCTCTGCATTGAATATATCCGAGTTATGTTAAATGCAATGCTTTATTTCTTGTTTAAGCTTTTGTTATTGACATTTGAATATTTGTTTGTTTTAACGTTTTAATGTAGTTATTCCTTTGATGTTCCCTCCACCCTCTTTTTTTTTTTTTTTTTTTTTAGAATGAGGCGGACGAGTGCTTGGTGCTCTACTTGTGTGCACGAGTCTGTTACACTGAATTATTAGACGCGCCTAAATAGGTGAAGTTGGCGGATGAGTGTATAGTATTTGACTTGCTCGCCTCCCGTGCAAGGGTTAAGGGAGTAATGATATATTTCTGGAGTTAGGTCCCCTCATACCTTTTTTATTTCTTTCTTTATTATTATTTTTCTTTTTAAATGCAATCGAGACGTGGTGGATAACTAGGAGCATGAATTAGCGCTTGCGTCTTTTGATTCGAGTGGGAAACACTCTACTTTAGTTTCTTTTATGGTGCGCCACTATGTTTTTAAGGCGCTAGTGTACTGTTGATGGGGAAAAACGATTTGCTGGTTTTTTAGGGAAGTGAAAAGACGACCGTGCGGACGAGACTCCTACACTGAGCAAACTGCTTAAACTCAAACAGATGCACTGCACGGGAGTGCTTTGATTTCGAGAGATCAATCTGTAGGACTCCGGCCTAAACCAAGTCAATGGCCGTTCCAGAGTCAATTCGGTCACAAAGAGGTAGATGGGTTGATCTGTAGGAGGGAAGCTGAGAATTGTAGGATCAATGATGATCAAGGATTGTGGTTGTGTTGAAGGTTTCTGCAAATGATGAATAAGTTCGAATGATTAAGAGAGTGTTGCTCACATGATGATTCTTGGTAAGACGATGGATTGTCTGTTCAATATCTCGTGGATTTTCTGTCTCTTGTTCAATCATGGATTCAGAGAATTATTTTATATTGTCAGAATAGTGAACACATTGATCCCAGTAATTATGACGGTTTCTTGAGTGAAAGAGTGGGAAAGTGGGAAATCGTGGTGAAACCAGTTCCAGGTCGTGTGGAGACTTGGTTAACCGTCAACCCACTACTTTGTTAACTCCTTCAACCGTTTGCACGACTTACTCACATTTCTCATCGTGGATGAACACACGTGCCGTAGGCCGCCAGACCAAAACCCTAAGTAATATACCCCATGTGATGTGATTGATTTCTCACGAACGTGGAGTCTGCAAAGCAGACGTGTATTTGATTAGTCAGTCGTTGATTTGATTAGACAGTGAGTCTAAGTTTTGTTGAATTGAGAATGAGTGACGAATGCTCAGTGATTCATGGATTGAACATGTAAGACGTACAGTTCTTATGTTGATATTGCTCGTCTGAGAAAATATTGTAAATTCGAGCAACTAAGCAAGTATTGCTCGATTCGACGAATTACTGATTATTGATAGTTGGATCAATATTCGAGCAACTGAGCAAGTATTGCTCAATCGATGAATTATTGGTAACGTGACCCAATAAAATATTAATTAAAATATTGGTAGCCTAAAAAATATCATATAATTAATCTGGATGTTGGTTACTGGATCAACATAAAATTATTAGTGTTTGAACTTACTCAGAATGATGATTCGTGGAGCGTTTGTTCGAAACCCTAATTTTTGATCAATTGTTCGTCAATTGATGAATTGCTGAAAATAGGTCACGAGTGATAGAGGGACCGACCACATGGGATGATGGAAGACCATGTGGTGCCCAATTGCTTGAGTGAGCGTGAACCAGGGTCTTTAGTTGACCGGTTGGTGAAAGAATGATCAAACGTTGGTGTTGATCATTTATTAGAATAATGCTCGTGCGAGCGTTAGGTGATAAAACCTAATTATGGAGAAGTGAGGAACCGACCAAGAGGGCATGAGACCGTCCCTTAGTGGTCGTGGGACCAGCTGTTGGTCATTTGAGCAAATTCCAAGTTGGTTGAAAAGAGTTTGGACCAAATATGAGCAATTGAGCAAATTAGGTCAAAATCATGAAGATGTGTGGGACCGGCTCTTTGCGATCCTTAGGGACGGCCTTGGTCAGCCAAGGAAGCATGCCCATGTCACCATAACGTCCGTGTCTCAATCCTGAGAGTTTTGGTATTTTCTGATGTGCGTTTGAGCAATATTTTGGATTTTCAGAAGAGTTTGATCTTGACTGAAATTCTTGATTTTCGCTCGAATGAGCAAGTAGAACTTTGCTCGTTTGATCAAAATTTTGAGAATATATTAAATAATAATATTTTAATATTTTTCGTGAGTAACCTAGTCGGTTGATCGTTTGACTTTTTGGCTTTTTCATGGTTAGAGCAATATTTTAGAAAATATGAAGAAACCATGATTTTTGCTCAAACGGAGGAGTTTCATGAGATGAGGAAAATAATAATTATGAAAACAAGTGATTGCAAGTTGTGGGACCGGATACGGCTAGGGCATGGCCGGCCAACTAGGTAGCCCGGTCCCACGAAACCCTTTTTTTTTTTTTCATGAAACCGTGAAAATATGGAGAAACGTCAGTTTTGCTCAAATAAGGAAAGTTGCTCAAATGAAGGAGTTTTCATGAGTTCATGAAAATAAATAAAATAAGAAAAATAAAGAAAAAGGGCGTGGGGGACCGGCCACGGCGGCATGGCCGGCTGGCCGGTAGGCCCGGTCCCTAGGCGCCTTTTTTCTATTTGTAATTATTGTTTTCTCTCTCCTGTTTTGTGTAGGATTCCTCATTTGTCCATATTTTCGAATGCTCGTTCGTGCATTTGGGTGCTCGTTCGTGCATCATTGTTGAGTACACTTGCACCATTTTATTGGGGCTTACTTGGTGATAGTCCAGATGCCCGATTGTTGGATATTTATTACTAATTCATGAAATTCAGCGGAGAATGACTCATGAAACGGAGTAATAAATGAATTGTGTATCTATTACTAATCCATGAATCCAGTCGGGGAATTCAAGGAACAGAGTAATGAGATAAGATGGTTATCTATTACTAATCCATGGAATCGGCCGGGGATAGCCATGGAACGGAGTAATGAGATATAATAGATTATTTTCTAGGAATTCAGTGGTGAATGTCACGGTAGAATTAATCTATTGTAGAATCGAGATATGAGATAGTTTAAGCATCATACTCGTTCTGAAAGGTGTATAGTCAGGGAACAACATGCAGCGTTGGTGTCCTGAAAGCGTTTAGACCCCTCAACAAACAATTATGTAGGAGAGCCGCCTGAATCTATACATGGTCTCTCTACATAGTCAGGGAACAGCGAGTGTCTCCGACGTCTGGAAGGCGTTAAGCCCTCTCAACAAACAATTATGTAGGAGGACCGCCCAATCGTTCTTTTATGTAGAGGTGGGTCTCTCTATGTAGTCCGGGAACATCGAGTATTGCCGACGTCCTGAAGGCGTTAATCCCTCCGACAAACAATTATGTCCATAGGACCGCCCAATCATGTTATTCTACATAGAGGTCACGATGAAATGTGTAGCATCGAACGCTCAGCTAGTGGGAGGCCTTTCGAGAAACATATTAATCATGGCTCTGAGAGGAACTTGATCAGAGATCGTGAAACGGTTCACGGATCGTAAAATATGAATCGTCATATGCGTTCCTGAAGCCGAGTCAGAAACATGCAGTATCATGATTCTACGATTTTGACCTTTGTCTAAAATCCACCATCAACATTAAGTCCCCTGCTTAGTGAGGGACAGTCATGTTCCGCAGTAAGCATTAGATGGTGATTTTCCGGTTGACGAGATAAGCAGTCGGGCTTAGTCATACAAAGGCATTTTCAGAATCCCCGATTTGCTCCAATGGTGTCATGTACGAGCAAATGCCTAGGTAAGGACCCTGACAGTATGATAGAGTGTCATCTCACGAGCACGGGAAGATGGAGCACTGCTGATTTGGACGACCGGAGGTCCAGTTTTGGTCTATTTAGCGTTTGTGGGCCGGGCCCAAAAGGAAAATCCTTGTTTTAGGAACGGATGTTCGTTCGCTAGTTTAAGAAACAAACAATGATCCCTAGCATAAGAGTTTTTTTTTTTTATTTATTTGTGAGATTTCACAAAATGGAATAAACTCTCGTTTAAAAGTTGGATGCTCGGACGAGAGAAAAAAATAGTTTTTTTTAATAGACGTGCGTCTGTTAGTGATAAAAAAAATTGTCTATGAGCTTTCATGGAAATTTTTATTTTCGATATGTGATCTTTCATAAATTTTTTGAAAATATGTTCTTGTTTCAAAGACGGATGCTCGCGAGAGGGAGCAAAAATATATATACATATATTTTCAAAGTTACGTGTGTTTCACGTTAAAATATATATTTTTTGTAAAATCAATGTTTTAATTTTGAACAACTGCTGAAAGTAGACAATTATTCACGGTGAAATAATGTTTGTATGTGAGTTTTCACAATTTTAGAATGGACGTCTGTCCAATTTTTGAAAAACCAGTGAATGTTCACAAAGTGAAAATTTATGTGAAATCAAATTTTGATTTTCAGCAATTGCTAGAAGTAAACAATTTTTGATAAAATATTGTTTGTATGGATTTTGTGATCTGATAGTGTATGCACAAAAACCAATGAGTGTTCACTCGGTGGGAGTCGCTCACACGGTGAAAATTTTGTGGATTGCTCACATGAAAATCAAGTTATGATTTTGAATAAAAATTTTGCTCGTGTTTGCAGGTTCGAGGAGACGAGCAAATTTTTAAGTATTAACTCTTGTATCACAATCACTACTGTTAGTGGAATTGTAAACAGGTAAGAGTTGAAAGTTACCATTTTTGTAGATGCTGTTGTGAGCACCTTTATTCCATGATTCATTGTTTAGTTGAATCCTGCACTGTGTATAAACGATGTGATGAAGTAGAAATGTTATGCATCTGTCACAGCCACTTTGCAAGAATGACTGACTCCCATGATGACATTTCCAAAGATAGTGTTTCAAAAGATGACATCTCTACGGATGCAACTTTAAGAAATGGTACTTCTGGGACCTCTAAGTGATGGTGAGAGATCCTTCATACTGAGTTGTAGTCCTGGTTATTTCATTAACTTTATCACAGGATGATCGTGTAGTGAGATCCCAGATCAATGTAGACTTCACGGCGATGGAAGAAAGTCTTCTGGGCGGAGAACCCAGAAGTAAGGACTACAGGATGTTAGTAAATGACGTGCAGTCCCCAGCCGTTTCTTTGGTGAGTTGTCGATGTTTCCTCCGTCATGACTTTTCTTATCCGTACAATTAGGATCACCAACAAATGTTTGTTAATCTCATAATTTTGCTCCATTGATCATTGACAGTCTTCATCTTGCTCCTGGGCAAACAATTCAGGAATCCAGCACCGATGAGGGAGTTGATGTAAGTATCTCTTTTTGTGCAAGCGATCATGGCATCTCCTTGAATGAAGTAATAATAATTGTTGTTGTTGTATCCAGGAAGAGATTATTACGGATAAACAACATATCGATGAAGCACATTCTTCCTTGGAAAATGAGGAGACGGAGAATCTTCAAAACCCGGAACTGAATGGAGGTAGTAATGCCACTAACGGTGATTTCAACAACATTAGTCCTTCGAACGGCTTAGAGACTCCTCAAGTAAGTATTCCTCCTGTATTTCTTCATAGAAGTATGAAATTGCTGACTTGTGAATGAATGAATGAGAATCCATACGAATATATGAGAAATTTTGCCGAAATACGTCACAAGAAAAATCCAGACTTCAGTCTTTCAGTAAAAACGCTGTAGAATCTTCGTCCGATGTAGTATTTTCGCGATCTACTCATGTTTTTTCATGCCCAGGAAATTTCCAAGCTTTTTCAAAGAATATTTTTGAGTTTTGAGCATGTTTAGGGGCCGAAATAGGCAAAACAGTAAACTTCCAGGAGACTTCCAGAAAATTTTCAACTGGCATGTAGTCCGACGTTTTGGCCACATCTCTTTGCTCGTTTATCCAATTGCTGTGAATTTTGTATATGTTGTAGAGGACATACATACGAAGAGAATGACATATGACTCAACATTATATTCCTTACCAATTGCTCCCAGATCGTCGCTTTGTACAGGGAAGTGTAAAATCACTTCAGACAGTCTTGCTGTAAAACGTCTCTTTTGTGTCCTTAGACCATTTGCTTGTGTCTTGAACGCTTGATGAAGGATTTCAATGCCATTTATTAATTTTTAATCTGAACACCTTGATTGATACATGAGCATGGTGCTTGCAGTGCCATCTGGTTTCTGTCGGTCGTAGAAACATCACTTATGAAACCGTGGTCACATGACCATAACTGAGGTTCCTCTCAAGAGGGGATGATGTAATGACCATGGTTGCATGTTCCGGTGGTAGAATTCCATTTATGATGAATGATTAGCACAGGAGATTCTGGTGCCACGGGTCTTGGACTGTGAAACTGATCGTCATGATCAGTGGACCGTCAGTCCCCAATATTTTGTTAAGTCTCTCCCTTCTGTTTTCCCTTCTTCTGGCAGGACCTAGATAGAGGACCAAAGTACAAAATCTTGATGTAAAGACCTAGGTGGTCGAAGTTGGAAGTACCTTGATGAAGGGCTTAGTGGAAGGGCCTGGTGGTCATCGATCGACTGTGGAGGTTATGAATCCCGTCTAAGAGTTGCTGCTTGCATGTTGTATGCTCTGGAAGCTGTAGGAACCTCATACGACGTCGGAATTCGGTGCTTGACCCCAACTTTTGAAGCTAATAGACTGAGTTATCATATGAGAAAAGATGCGCTCCATTTAAAGTTGTGTATGTCAGTCAATGATGCATGCACATTCATAACTTGTATTCCCGTGCAAATTTTCAGATTCCATAGACCTGACGGTAAATGCCATATCTTTCAGCTTGAATGTCCGATTGATGCGCCCTTTTGGTATGTTGTAGCAGAGACATATACGAACATATTTTGTTGAGGAAGCATTGTCCCATTCCTCACCTATTGGTAAGTTTTTGTAAACCCTTGGCCTGAAGTATGTTGTACTTCATTTGTAGAGGCGATGAGAATATCTTGTAAAAGACTTTGGCTTGTCTCCGTCCATCATGAAAGCTTTTGGAAGATGCTCATGTTAACATGTTTTCACGTCTACATATCTTGATATGAATCATTAATGATTGAAGAAGTCCGCTTCATCGAGAAATACTTCAGAGAATGGTTAGTTGATAAAGCCCCATCATGAGGATGTTGCTCCTGAGACCGTTGTTGATGCTGAGATCACGATTGAATTTTCTCCAATCATTCTTGTTGATGCTGAGACCATGGACGGAGTTCTTCCAGATATCCTTGTTGATACCGATACTATAGTCGGAGTTACTTCAGAGACTGAAAAGGTTAGAACCATGATTTATCGACATAGCCTTTGCTCCTCCATCCAGTGAGCCTTTACATTCACGGACTAGTTAGTGGTTTGAGCATCCCTAAGATAAAGGTGTACTGGGAGTACAACCCGAATTCTCCTGATCAGTATGACTTTACTGTGAACTGGCTTCGTCAGTGGGTCGACGTTGTTGCGGCAGATAGCAGCAGCGGCCTTCATTCTGGATGTGATTGGTGAAGAGAAGAAGTTACTCATCCGTGCAGGGGCTTCTTATGTAGAGAGGTTTCGTTGATGACGTTTCATGGAATCACATCATGTTGCAATAACTTGTTATGAATCAATCTTTCCAATAAGATCAAGTCCCCAGTGTGTTTGAAGGAATTTGTGCCATCGATGAATGATGTTGCATCTGCTCCAGAAGTCTTATCATGGGATAGTGAAGACTTATCGATTGTAGTTCACTTACACTTTGATCGTGTCGGTGGTGAATCAGTGTGTCATCGTCGAGATATTTGTGCTGAAGCCAGAGGCGCCATTATCGAAGGTGTACTCTTTGATTGGGAGTACAATTTGAAGACTTCTTAGATGCTTGAGCATTGAAGCGTCATATCCTTCAAGCTTCGAATGTCTTAGGCTTGATCGTCTCGGCCCCGAGTATCTTCTGTTAATTCAGCATTCCTTTCGCTACGTAGTGGGATTCAACACTTGTGCATACATCATATCTTTATGATTTTGTGGCACACATGACTCCTGCAAGGCTATGGAGAAATGCCCAAATTGTTCTTTGCCATGCTTGAACATCATCTCAGTAATGAATGTCTCAGTGAGATGCTCGATTCGGAGAGGTGTTAGATTCAACCACTTGGTAAAATATTGCTGAGGTGGGATTACCCACTCATAGCGTCTTGTAATAGCAAAGATGCTAGCAGAATTGAGTCCCCATGCTAGGATAACATGTGAGGAAATAAATGACACAGACATGAAATGAATGAGACTTTCCTGAGTGTGGAACCTCTTGATGAATGTCTATGCATCTTTTGCAGGTTCTTGCTTCAACCTCGTCAAAGTTCGAAATTCCCCCAAGTGCTCTGATGATGGAATGTCCGCCAAATCTTCCGGATCAGAACTTTCTTCGTTGGAGAGATGTGCAACCAAAGGCGCTTTGTCAGTAGCCATCTTTTCAGCGTGGATCCACGCTTGTCTGAAGAACATGTCATATCCTGGATCTTCCTGATTATGTGAAACTTGGTTTCTTTCCTGGTTGAACTTATGTTCATTTTGAGAGTGATGTAGCCATAAGTATTTCAAAGTGTTCCCTCAAGGTCTCTGATTGAGATGGGATCACGAGTAACTTCTTGTCAAGTGATGCCTATGGATCTGAGGGTTTTCAGTGGAATGTTGTTGATGGCGGTGTCAGCATCGATCAACATTCTTCCAAATTCATTTCCTCTGAGATAGACTGTGGTAAGCAGTCCCCAGTCGTGCATCTCCTTGTCTGTGGATGAAGGCTCGAGGAGTATTTCCGGGATGGACAGACGTCTGACACAATGTAATTCGGTGTTGTGAACATGTCTTTCCTTTGTGTCTTAGACAGATATAGCAATTTCACAGATATGCTCGATCAACGATTGAACTGCTTCTTTGACTGGTTGTTCAGAGAGTGTAAAGGTTCTGACTGGGAGAGGATTCTTGTGTACTCCTTTAGTCCCCAATTGAAGCTATTGTGGATCAACCTTCTCTTTTAAGATGTGCTTCAAAATATTGCAGTTAATTGTTGGATGATTGATGAATCTATGAAGGTGATAATACCTGGGATTCTCCAAAAAAAAAATTCAGCTCTCTCCTGATGAACAACAATTTGATTGCATCATATTGAACCCAGACTTCCAGTAACACGATCACTTCTTCAATGGGAAGAGGGAAGTTTGAGTCCTCATTTGATCATCTCCCCGTTCGTTGATGCCGGTTCGAGGTTTGTGCATTTCAGGTTTGGTTATCTTTTATTTGCACCTTCGGAAGAGCCTGGGATGTTGAAGAAGCGCTCTAATGATGCTGCCCTTCAACTTTCCTTTTGCTTCATTCAGCAACATTCATGGAAGGTTGGAGATTGTACTTCTTGTTGATCAGGCGCCTGACACTGCCTCGAGTTTCTCGTGGTTCCTCGACTTTTGCAGTTCTTGTTCTTTCCAGTAAGAATGGAGCAGTACTTGCTGATCTCTTGGATGCTTCATGAAGTTCTAAGAAAGTCTGGAATCGTAGATTCTCCAGTAAAGCTCTGTAAACCTGGATCATTCCGTTGATGCACAAGTCCACCAGTTGTTGTTCAGTGACATTAGGGTCATAACAATCCAAAGCTTGGACCTGAACCTCTTCACATAGTCGTTCGGATGTTCATTGTTCTTCTGAGCCATTATTCCTAAGTCAGAGAGAGTAATCTGCTCTGAGACGAAGAAGTATTTCCTGTAGAAGGCGTTAAGCATTTCTCCCCAACTAGCGATGCTCCTAGGTGCAATGTTGTTATACCATGTGTATGCTCGGCCTATCAGAGATTTCGAGAATTCTTTCAGACGGACAACATGGTTGTGTTCGATCTCACCTAGTATCTCCAAGAATCGAGAGACATGTTCTCGAGCATTCCCCGTTCCGTTGTACAGCGTAAACGTTGGAGAGGTGTAGCCCTTCGGGAGAGGAATTCTTTGCGTAGCAGCAGGATACGGAGGTTGATGATTGTGAACAGATGGTGTTTTGTCTTTTCCTCGGTCCTCCATGAAGCGTTCCAGGTCTTCACGAGTGATGAAGCCTACAGGTTCCTTTATTGTCTACAGCCTTGTGCACTTCATCATTATCTACTACATGGATCGGAGTAACTTCAGGATTAGTAGTTTCCTCGGCTTTTCCTTTCTCCTGAGTTTTCTCTGATATCTTGTTAGTGAGAGTTTTGAGATAATTGCATAGCTCCTTCTGAGTTTTAGCCATGTCAATCTGATTCTTGGCAAGAGTTTCTTGCACCTTCATGAGATCACCTATGGTAGGTGGATTTCTCTGATTTCTTCGGGAGACCGGCCGAAGAGAGGATTGTCTCCAATGTTGGTTTGCGGAGGAGTGGTATCGTCAGTGCCGTTGTTGGAAACAGGAGTAGTTTCTGGAGCCCCACCATTGTTGCTAGTGCTAGCGTTGTTTGGGTTAGGATTTGTGACTGAACCTGACCTAAGATCAACCATTTTGTGATAATTTGAGATTGAAACAAAGAGATTAATCTCCCACTGTGGTTGCCAATATGTTGATGGGTAAAAACTATTTGATGGTTTTTAAGGGAGGTGAAGAGACGACCGTGCGGACGAGACTCCTCAACCGAGCAAACTGCTTAACCTCAAACAGATGCACTGCACGGGAGTGCTTTGAGTTCGAGAGATCAATCTGTAGGACTCCGTCCTAAACCAAGTCAATGGCCGTTCCAGAGTTAATTCGGTCACAAAGATGGAGATGGGTTGATCTGTAGGAGGTAAGCTGAGAATTGGAGGATCAATGATGATCAAGGATTGGGGATATGTTGAAGGTTTCTGCAAATGATGAATAAGTTCGAATGCTTGAGAGAGTGTTGCTCACACGATGATTCTACGATTTTGACCTTTTTCGAAAATCTACCATCAACATGTACAATTTTAAATATTTCCCGAGGAAATTGCAAATGTTCTGATCGGCCAAATTAACTATGCGCGTGATCAAGGAATTTGTGCAAACGTAAGCAGCGCCTCGCCTCTAATATTTAGCTAAGTTCTGGGCTCTTCGTCCTAATGCTTTAGTAGAAATCTCATTCATACTTGCTCATATCTCATATCTAAATGACTTTATAATATTGTGGGATCATATGCAATTATCCCTCTCTAGGTCTACGTTTATCACATTATTGTGTCATCGCTCAGCATTCGGCGCTGGTCTAACTCATGGTGCATTCGAGCTATCTATTTATTTTATTTTATTTTTCATTTCTCATGGCACATTCGAGGTTATTTTCTCATTTCTCATCGCTTAGCCGTACTAGTGGCTTATTCTCAATTCATGGTGTATTCAAGGCCACCTTATCTCACTACTCGGCGTACTCATAACTATATATTTTTAATTTTTTCAGTCGTACTTATAGCCTATCCATACTCGGGGATTTATTCGTTCTAGCCATACTCGGGGCTTTATACGTTCTATCGGCGGTGCTCATAGCCTATCCATACTCGGGGTTTTATTTCATTTTCTGGCTATACTCCTAGCCTAGCCGTACACGGGGCTTTATTTCATTTTCTGGCTTTACTCGTAGCCGAGCCATACTCAGGGTATTATTTTTATTTTTATTTATTCTCTCGAGGCCTAGCCATACTCGGGGCTATTATTCTTTTTCATTTTTGGGTTGTACTCGTAGCCTAGCCTTACTCGGGGCCATTGTGTATATTATTGTCCATGCTCAGAGCCTAGCCATACTCGAGGCTATTATTTCATTTTCTGGCTTTACCCGTAGCCGAGCCATACTCAGGGTATTATTTTTATGTATATTTATTCTCTCGGGGCCTAGCTATACTCGGGGCTATTATTCTTTTTCATTTTGGGGTTGTACTCGTAGCCTAACCTTACTCGGGGCCATTGTGCATTTCATTGGCCATGCTCAAAGCCTAGCCATACTCGAGGCTATTATTTATTTCATGGGATGTACTCGTAGCCTAGCCATACTCGGGGCTATTGTGCACTTCATTGGCTATGCACCAAGCCTAGCCATACTCAGGGCTATTATTCATTTCATTGGGTTGTACTCGTAGCCTAGCCATACTCGGGGCTATGTGCATTTCATTGGCCATGCACAGAGCCTAGCCATACTCGGGGCTAATATTCATTTTGATGGGCTGTACTCGTAGCCTAGCCATACTCTGGGCTATTATGCATTTCATTGGCCATGCACAAAGCCTAGCCATACTCGGAGCTAATATTCATTTCATGGGTTGTACTCGTAGCCTTTTTCATTTCTCATGGTGCATTTGAGGCCACCTTTTCTCATGGTTTTCAACACATGGTATTATCACAATTCAATTTCTGACATAATATGACATGAAACTCTAAACTAGTAAGATGGTATTTTACATATGCGGTTAGCTAATTATGTGCCATACGTGGGTTTCATGGAACTCAAATATCAATACACAAATAGGCGCTATCTCGGACACTTTTATATTAAATACATGAGATAGGCGCATGCACCTGTGATGGTGAGAACAGTTGCGTCTTGTATGTTTGGAAGAGTGTAAATACGAGATAATACAATCATACTCTTAACTTTTACTTAACCAAAATGAAATAATAAAATATCCAAACAGCGAATGTACTAGCATGTTGATATGTGTGCGTTTGTACATTCAAAGGGTATCAATTTATTCTATTATATACGAAAGACCAAGTATAGTGGTGTTGTGTTGGCAAGTAAGCTTAAAATGCATAGGTTTGTATTCTAGAACAACCAAGGATCATAAGATAAATGCTAAGTGAGAATAAGCAAATACAGTAGGTACTTATCTTTTCGAAGCGGTTTGAATCTTTCTTATTCTCGGAGCAGGGGTGGTCTAGTAGAGATGAGAAGAGTTGGTAGTGTTAACTTTCAAATAATCTAGGTGCTTCAGCTTGTGTTCATGTAGAATCTAGTCATGATCTTGTTGCAGCAGCTCCAATAATTATGCATTTAGAGATTTCTGGATGTAATTCATCCTCTTTCCCCATCATCGGTTGAAGTAAAGCCCAGGAAATCAATATCAGCTAGATATCATCATGCTCTTTACGGAAGTGGGACGCGCAAGCTTTACAGACACTAACACGTGAGCTTTTCTTGTACTAAAAGGAGCATTAGATGAGGTTCATTTTAATGCTTGCAGGAAAAAGGATTTCATTCAAGATTATGAATCAAGTTTAAAGCAAAGCTACCGATGAATATTTGCAAGATATAACAATCAAAAAAGTTAAAAAAAAAAGACAGATAATACTTATCCTTGGCGTGTGTATTGTGATTCGATATGGCCTAACGTTGTTCTTTGAGAGTTCAGCTTGTATTCTTGTTGTTCTTTACCAAATACTTTCATCCCTACTTGGTACTCCATAGATGTTATACCAACACCACTCTTTGCGGTGCTGTATGCTGCTCTCATACATGGAAAAATCAAAGCAGTTGCAGCTTCAAGTGATCATGCATTCAAAAATTTCTAGCTACTGCTCTTCCTTGATCTCACAAGTTTCTTCTTCATCGATTGAAGTCCAATTCAAGATGCCCTTATAATCGATTTTGAGAACATGGAACCATAATTTCTTAATTAGTTACTGAAATTCAACAGTTGATTGCCTTACTACTTCATTACATACAAGAACTGAAGCAATTTGTTTCAAATACAAGTATAAGTGCAGGTTAGATGAAAAAATCGAAAAATGAATCTAATTCAAAATAATTTGATGGGTTTTCAAGTTCAAGATTCACTGTTTTAAAAACTGAAGTCTAATTTTGAATTACGATGAAAGCTTAAGAGATAAACTAACTCTCAGCGAAGAGCTTCTCCAAAAAAAAAATTGGGATTCTAAATATTTTCCTCAAGATGATAATCACAAATCAGATCTTAGGTTTCAAATCAGATCATAAATTAGAAATAAATCTCGAGTTTGAGTCTATGAAAACCCTAAAATATTTTTCGAAAACCATAAATCAATCAATTAAAACGGTAAATGACAACAAGTAGATTGAACTCATTTGTTCGATTGATTTTGTTGATGAGTCTCTGATTTGGTTGTTGGTATTGTTCCTCAGAAAGGGCAAAGAAGGAGAGATGGTTGATCTGAGAGGAAGGAAGAAGAAGTCGCCTTGTTGTAGCGGACGACGCTGATGTAGTTCAGCAGCGCTAATATGGTGAAGCGGTGGTGGTTGCGCGAAACTTTGCTGTATCAAGTTAACTGATCGGATGTTGTTCCAAGGAGTTGATGGTAGTCTGGATCTGGTTGGTGCTCGATTTAGTTATCCAGTCATGTACAAGCGAAGAAGAAACATGCGATTTTGATGTAGTTGGATGTAATCGGAAGTGGGTGAAGCGGCTGCTAGTGTGACTCGTCGTAGATAAGAAGCTACTCGGAAGATTAGAAGATAAGTCGTGTAAATAAGCGCTGATGTAGTTAGGTTGTGCTGATGTTGTGAGGTCACACTGATCATGGTGTTAAGCGGCATCTCATCTTGTGATGGCTTTAGAAGATGAAGGAATCTAAGGTCTCTTGAGCGGCTGCTAGAGAGACAGATGAGATGAGATACGGAGGAAAAGAGGCGCTGATGAGGTTGAGTGGCGCGTAAATACTCCCTAAGCGGAAAAGAAGTGGATAGCTAGTGTAAGAAAAGAGAGGCGGGCAAGAAAAATAAGAAATTTTTGTGACAATTTGGCGGATGGGTCTTGTTGGACGATAAACTAAGCCTCTCCCACTGTGGTCGCAATGTTGATAGGGTAAATATGGGTAAGAGAAGCTAGTCAAAGTCACAACAAGCCTACCCCCTTAGAGGTGAAGAGAGAGAATGGGTGAGTTAAGAATGATTTTCTAAATATCCTTTCTTCCCTTTTATAATAATCTTTCCTCCTCCTCTTATGAATAAGAACCCATAAGATCAATATATTACAAAACTACCACTTCCCCTTTATCCAAGTTAACATGGGCTTTTGGCTTGGAGTGAGGCCCAATCCTTCCATTTTCCTCCTTTTGGTTTAGGATCACCCATCACCCTATGGGTTAAGCCTAGTCTCAAAGTATCCATATCTTAAGAGGGATTCCTAAAGGGTTAAGAGGACTCCTTTTCTAAGGATAATTATTTTCATGTATCAACAACTGGTAACATTGGTGTCATTGGTGATGGGAGAAAAGCTAATGAAGGTGGATATGGAGAAGGAAGAAAGGATGAGGAAGAGAGTAGTAAATCACTTGATGATGAGATAAGGAGAAATCTTAAAGGAAAGTCACCCATGCAGGAAGAAAACAATGTAAGTTCAAAAGAAATGAAGCAAAAAAGAAAACAAGCAGATTGGTTCAGAATGTTAAGTCAATACTCAATCATGGGGAGAAGGAACAATATACTAATAAATGATCCAAGAGAAGATAATGGAGATAGAAATGAAGGAAGCAGGAAGGTTGGAAGTGGTGGTGATTGGGTTTTTGTTGATAAAGAAGAAAATATTATACCACTGGAAATGAAAGAAAGTGTGCTTATTGATGATGGGAAGAGCAGTATTGGTGCTAGTGCTGATAAATCAAATAGTAGTGGGTCAGGAAAGGGTAATATGGGGGTTCTTAACTGCAATGAAGATGAGAATGCATTATCTTGGAGTTTCATGGAAGCAGAAAAGAGCAACAAAGTGAGTATTGCGATGTCCAACTCTGGTGTTAGTACTGACAGTTCTCTCCCTATGGAACAAGCTTTAACTCATGAGGTAAGTTTTATAAAACAATTCACCTTGATTTACTTAAATATTAAGTATATCTTACATTTAAAATCATGCTTTGTTATCATCATTATAACATTTTTAAGACTTTTATCTATGAATCAAGTAACTATAGCTTTAAAAAAGTTCTTTTCAAAAATCTTACTACTTGTATATCCATCTATATATGTTTGTTCCTAAAATGCATCATTGATAGTTATCTACCTTTCGATAAGAGATTTTTTTTCTTTTATATGGTCATGGAAGATAAAGAATTTGGGTATGATTTCAAGTTTTTATCCTGGAATCTTCAGGGCATTAGGTCTACCTTAAAACAAGATCACTTACAGTTCCTAAATAAATCCCATAATTTAGATGATTTTCTTTTCTGAAACAAAAGTTAATATGTCGATAGTAGAAAAAGTGTTCAAAAGGTCAAAAGTAAAGGATTGGTTCATTATGCCCTCAATTGGCAGATCATGTGGTTTTGCCATTGCATGGAATCAGGTAGTTTCTGCTAAACTTGTCTCTTTTAAAGATAATGTTTTTCATTTCCAAGTTTTTAAAGATAATATGAATGTATTTATTACTTTTATATATGGTGCTTTAGATAATAACCTTAGAAATGACCAATGGGATTTCATAAAAAGTATTAGTTATGTGAATGCTCCTTGGGCTATAATAGGTGATATGAACTTTATCCTCCATAAAGATGATAAGGAAGGAGGAAATAGTCCTTTTACCAATAGTTTTTCCTATGTCTTCCATTGTATTCAGACTTTCGGACTAGTAGACCTTAACTTCACAGGCCTCCCTATTAACTGGACTAATAAAAGAACTGGTAACCAACACATTCAAGAAAGGATTGATTGGGTTTTAGTAAATCATAAATGGCTAGAACTATTTTTGAAATCTAGTAACAAACATCTTACTAGGGTAGCTTCGGATCATGCTACTATTCTTCTAGAAACTATTCCAATTAGTGGTAAATATATGAAACCTTATAGATACATGATATGTTGGTTAGAGCATAAAGACTATTGGAATGTAATAGAAAAATCATTTCAGAAGAGTAAATGAAAAAGTAATAACTTGTTTAAGACCCTAAATTTTTTGGAATATGAACTTAGAGCCTGGAATAAGAAAGACTTTGGTAACATTTTTATAAATATCTCTAATATCCTTGAAAATATTGAAAATGAAAACAAGAAACCTTATAGTTTAGAAAGGAAAATAAGAATTGACAAGTTACAAAATGATCTGTCGAATTGGTATGAGATAGAGAAAACTTATTGGGGTCAACATGTAAAAGAAACTTGGATTAATGACAATGATAATAACACTAAATTCTTTCATCAGTATGCTTCTGATAGAAATAGGTATAATAGAATTCATTCCTTAAGAGATAGTACGGGCCTGTGGATTGAAGGTCAACAACAGCTAAGTCACCTCCTAACAAACCTGGAAAAGTGGGGGTCTAACAACCACACCCAATATTTCGTTAGCCAATCTGTATGGACTAACTCCAATGTAATTCCAAGAGAATCAACTAGAAAGTCATACTCAATCAAGGAAAATACATCCAAGAGTTATATCTATGTTTCTCAATGTAATTAGAAAATCAAACAGTTAGAAATCCGTGAGCCTGATTATTATGATAAATAACTTGAACGGTACCAATGACCAATGTTCAAGTATCAATCAATTTATATCAACAACCAAAGGTTGGATATACCAATTGATTGAGCTGCGCACAACCTATGATATTTCAATTATATAAACAAATATAATGCGGAAAAGAAATAAGACAGACACCATAAGTTTTGTTAACGAGGAAACCGCAAATGCAGAAAAACCTCGGGACCTAATCAAGATTTGAACACCACACTGTATTAAGCCGCTACAGACTCTAGCCTACTACAAGTTAACTTCGGATTGAAATGTAGTTGAGCCCTAACCAATCTCACATTGATTAAGGTGCAATCTCTTTCCTTACGCCTCTGAATCCCAGCAGGACTCTACGCACTTGATTCCCTTAGCTGATCTCACCCACAACTAAGAGTTGCTACGACCCAAAGTCGAAGACTTGATAAACAAATCTGTCTCCCACAGAAAAGTCTATTCTGATAAATAAAATCTGTCTCCCACAGAAATACCTACGAAGATTGTTTCGTCTTTTGATAAATCAAGGTGAACAGAAACCAATTGATAATCCGGTCTTATATTCCCAAAGAACAGCCTAGAAATATCAATCACCTCACAATAACTTAACTATATGGTAGTAGAACAAGTTATCGTGGAATCAAAAAGAATGAGACGAAGAGCTTTGTGATTACTTTTTATATCTTACCTATCGGAGATAAATCTCGAGCGAATCTTAGAGAAGATAGTACTCAATACGATAGAACAAGTAAGATCAGAACACGCAACTACAGAGAAAATAGTTGGGTCTGGCTTCAGAATCCCAATGAAGTCTTTAAGATTAACCTATAATGGATATAGGAAAAACCTAGGTTAAAGGAGAATCGACTCTAGTCGCAACTAGTATCACACAGGAGGTGTGGGGATTAGGTTTACCAGTTGCTAGAGTTCTCCCTTATATAGTCTTCAAATCAGGGTTTGATAACTTTGTAACAAAGCAATCAATATTCACCGTTAGATGAAACCTGATTTAAGATTCAAGCTAATATATTTCCACCGTTAGATGGTCTTAGCTTGTTACACACAAATGAAATATACTTTCATTTAGATATGGGTAACCGTCCCTAAACATGTATATTGAGTTGACTCAATAACAGTTAACCGAAGTTAGCCACATGAACACTTTTGTGTTAACCATGTTCATCTTAACACTTCTAGATCAAATGATAATCAAATAAATTTAATTGTGTTACTCATAGAGTTGTTCAATTATTTATATTCAGTTTAGATCACTAACATTGACAAACATGCTTGAGATAGCAACGCATGCGAGTTCGACCGAGCAATGCTCTAACAAATTGAACTTGTGCTTTATTGCCAAATCTTTGTGGGGAGTGCGTTTGTGGAATTTTGTAGGAGTTATCTTGTATCTTTATAAACTCTTTGATAAATACACTAAGTTTAGACTATATGAAATGATAAGCACATAAGTGCCACATTTTACACCCATATTTATATTAGCTAGGACTCGGTATTTTGGCTAATGACACTATTTTAGTGATTTTGTAGAAAGTACATGCCAATCCGATCACGAATACAATAAATGGCTAATTGGAGGCTAAAATGGCTTTTGCGATGAAAAGCAGTAAAATTTCTCACAGCACCAGTAAAAGCCAACTCGATTTGTCAGGCTAAGACAGAACAAGGTCGCACCACCAGCTTACATAGACCTCACGCCGGATGTTGAAGTACTGAGCACATCTGTGCACTTTTTGACAAAAGGGAGGACAGACTACTTGGGTGTACACTAAAAGGCATTCAACCTTTCTCTTATTATAAATTTTGACCAGTAGATGCAGGAAGGGAAACATAAAAGGAACTGATAGATGGGGTTTGTTTGCGATCTGGAATTGAATGGGAATTGAGTTTGTTGTTGATAGAAAAGGAAATGCAGGAGTTGGGAGAGAGTGAAGGCATGGCCGGATGGGTTTAATTGATGTTCTTGAGGCGTGATTATGCTCGATGGGTGATTGCAGGCAGCGTTAGTTGTTGTACAGTAGCAATGAACAATGAGAAAGAGGATCTTCTATGGGTGTAGACGGCAGTGGTAGTTTTTATTAGCATCTTCAACTGTTGAAACAGTCGAGGGAGCTAGAGTTGCTGCTACTGTTGTTTATGGAGACGAATGAAGAAAAACGACGGCGTACAGAAATGATGTTTGCTGGTTGTGAAGGTATTGATGGAGCAAAGAAGCGATGGTGGCTCGATGCTGTAATGTGGGATATTGGCTAGACTGAAGAGAGGTAGTGTTGTAGTTGTTGTCGGTCTCGGTACTGGCATGAATTTGGAAGAAGCCGGTGCTGGTTTGCTGTGATAATGAATTGGCATTGTATATGGGTTTGCATAGTTTGAAAATTGCATGCATCTTGTTTGCAAGAAGGCCTAGAAGAAATTGGTGTTTTATGTGTTTGAATGAAGTATTCCATGGGTGTTTGCTGGAATTGGTTTTGAGTTGAGTCTATGTTGATTGAACTGTTGCTGCCTGATGGCATTCGATGGATTGGGATCATGTGGTGGCTGTATTGAAAATTGTGGACAGTGGTGGTGATGAGAATTGGTTGGTCAATAGACACAGGAGGTGATGGAGTGGATCTGCTGGTGGTATTGGGTTCTATCTAAATGAGTTTTGCAAGATAATTGAAGTCGAATTGCTGATGCGAAGAAGAGCAGTTACAACAAGTAATGGTTGTGTGGTCGATGGCCAGCTCGATTCCGGTGGGGTTTGTTCTCTGTGTATCGATGGAATTTGTTGGTAATTGATGCTTGTGATGACTGGTTTGTAATTCAACTACCAGGCACTCGAATGAAAGAAGGCAACAACAAATCTAAGTGCTTATGCAAGTGATAATTAGATGCGTTTTGAAATGGCTGAGCTGCGCAGCCAGTGGGTGATTGAGATAGATGAACATCCGGTTGGTGCTGAGACGAGATGGAGAATGGAACTGGTGATGCAGGTGGTGACCAGACGGAAAGAAGCTATCGAGCTGAAGTGTGTGTCCAGAATTTAGATGACCATGGAGAATACCAGTGGTGCGGTGATTGTATTTGGGTGCAAATCGTATTGAGTTTGGGGCCAATTGAGAAACAACACGGCAACAACGGGCAGATTTGGGGGTTTTAGTTTGGCAGTCAACAATTTAATGTACTATGCTGTTGATCGAGGTGAATTGGGACTAAGTTGTTGTTGCCGGTAAAGCAAGGTGTTCTAGCTGGTCAGGGACGAACAGATTGGTTGGTGGTCAGATTTTGGAAAGAATTTGGACGTGGGCTGAAGCCGGTGTTGGACTGGGCCTTGACATATTTGCTCGGTCTCATGTTTAGACCTCGCAACATCTATAAAGAAAGAGAAGAGAAGAAGAAAGGGGGGTTTTTCGGGACGGAGAGCTGCGGCTGCAGAGCCGTCTACAAGAGGAAACGAAGACTAGGGTTTGCGTTTTGTGTTCTCCATTTTCATTTTGATTAGCTATTGATTTTAGATTTATTTATGGTTTTTGGGAAAGCCATGTCGAGCTAATCCATGTTAGGGTGAAAGGATGAAGTTGTAGGTTGATTTATTTTGTGTTCTAAACAATGGGTTTCTATAATTTGAGCTTAATGTTAATTGTTTTGGCTCTCTCTCAATGTTTGATCTTCTAGCTATATTTTTCATGTTCTATGCCATGTATAGTCCATAGTTAGATTAGTAGAAGAACTCATTGAACCTTTGCAATAATTGAATTATGAATTTCATTTGACTATTTATGCCATGTATATCTAGTGCTTAAGAATTCTACTTTAAGGTGAGAACAAACTACCGTTTTGATAATTCTATTTGATGATTCTTAATGAAATACCTTCCATGTACTAGTAGCTAGGTTCGCTATTTTACATGAGTAAATTCGAGACCTTTGTGATTGAATACAATTAATGTGCCTACAACGGAGTCCCGGATCCCTAACACCCTCACATCTTTGGTTACGTTTTTATTAATTTTCTTTCTTAGTTCCATAAATTTCTGAAATATTGAATCTGATTATTTGATTTTTGGTATTAGTTAGTTGTAGTATTTTCACACTCCTCGTGGGAACGACCTGTACTTGCCATTGTTCTACTAGTTAGACACTGTGAACTTGAAGTATATTATTGTAGGTTTCCGAACCTACCATGAAACTATCGAAGCAAAGTAGATACGTTCTCTTTTAGTCATGAATAATCTCTTTGAGAATTTAATTATGATCCCGCTATTTTTCGTACCTTTGCCAATTTATATTGGCAAAAAGGGGGAGAATTATTTGGTAGTTCACACTACATACATATGGTTTACGGATCATTATGTAAGGGGAGTGGTTTTCATTGTGAGATGAAGTATTGACTAAGGGGGAGTGATACATATCACCATAGTATTATTGTCAAAGTTGTCATGCAATTGAACTTTGATGTTGTGTAATAATACTTTATTTCTAGCCTATTTATAGATGTCTTGGACTAGGACATAGATAGTGTAGTTGAGCTTAGATTTCTCGGCGTTCATCATTTGAAGACGAAGAATTACTAAGGGGAGCTTGTGGAACTTCTTCGACAAAAGGTATGTGGAGACTTGAACTCATCTATCACATGGAAAGTCTATTTCTACTCTATCTCCTATAATTGAGACATAAGTCGTTTTACGATATAGTTTTCTACTATACACATTTGAGATTTCGAGCTGAGTATATCTCGCTTACATATTTCTCGAAATATGTGTTGGCAAGCTTTCGCTTTAGCCATGTTCATCTTTACTCGTGACGAAATTCATGTTGACATTTCAATAACTTGAAAATTGCTTTGATGCTAATAGTGTGTGAAAACGGCTATTGTCATTATAGAAGAATGTTTCAGTGATTGGAATGTAGAGTTGATAATGTAACCATCCTTGGATATAAGCATATATAGTGTGTTCGCACATTAGTGTATAAATCCATGAATCGGGAGCCAAGTGTATGCATATGTGTGTATACGAAATTGGTGAAGGAGAATAGATAAGTATGTGTACCCGTACGCATACTAGCGGAAGTTTTCGAACCGAAAATATCTGTTGGGTTTGGGAATTACAAACTCCTAAACTAGTCACCTTAAGTATGCGTACCCGTACACATACTGGCGGAAGTTTTCGAACCGAGAATTTCTGTTGAGTTTGGAAACTTAACAAACTCAAAATACGGTCGCTTAAGTACGCATACCCGTACGCATACTTAAGCTGGTTATTTTTATCAAATCGGTCTGTTCATGAACTTAAACATTTAAATCTTAAGGAATGCAATCTTTGCAAACCGTGGCTATAATGTTCATGATTGATTTAAGTGAATCAAACCGATTTTGCTTCAATTGTGTTCTTGTAAAATTCATGAGAATATAGCAATTTAACAACTCTTTAACTAGTTTCATTTGAGTCATTTGAACTAGTTATGGTTAAGATGAATAAGGTTGATATGAGAGTAATCATATGGCTAACCTCGGTTAACTATTTATCAATAAAGCATCCAAGGGGATTCGTTCATAGATGCAGGCATAACTTGCCGAACCACGTTAAATTCTTGTCTCTTTTATTTATCTTTAATTTGTTTTCTAACCCTAATTTCACATTATCATAATTAAATCAATTGTGTTTTGCGCTAAAAGTTATTTTTGGTATAGCCAATGTTAATGAACAAAAATATGAGCTTACACTTTCGTTCGTAAACCCAAAATATCTGTTCCAGTCCAGTCCAAAGAAGATATAAAGCCAACCTCAAAACACAAAAATTGTATCTTATTTTTGTCCTTGTTTTGTTTTCCTTCCCTTTTTGTCTCCTATGTACAAATCTTACCCAACGCCTCTTTTAGCTTAAGAGATACAGGTACAACACTTATAAAATAAGACAATTCTTGTAGTTATTGTAAGACAATTTTTGGCTGCTCTTATGTTCAGAACCCTAGTTTTTCTAGAAAAGGAATTTTTGGTTTCTCTAAGTTTTTCTAGAGTAGCACTGACAATACTGCAGTCTGGAACTTGATTCCTGCAGCCATTATGTGGTGCATTTGGAAGGAAAGGAATGCCAGAGTCTTTTCTGACAAAAGAAGCAATGTGAGAGCTATTATAAACAAAGCAGTTTACTGTTTGTTTTCCAGGTCTTTCGCTATCAAAAACTTTGAAAATGCGGACTCCTTTGAGGTCATGAAAAACTGGTTCAACATTTACTTTACTTCTCAATAAGTTTGGTAGTTTGTTACCAATTTTTCTCTTGTTTTTTGGTTTTCTTTCACTTTTGTACTTAGGGTGGTATAACCCTTTTATACCCTCTGTGTTTTGATCAACTAATTTGTTTTTGTTTTTTTTTGCGGATCAAAACTAAAAAAAAATTAAAAAAAATTCAAGATATGTACAAATGTCACCACTTGTGCCATGTTCCTCACCAACTCAGAACGGGTCTATAAAGATTATGCATCATACGCAATAACTATTAGAATATTATCCATCAACAAGAGAGAGAAAAAAAGAATTTAGAGAGAAGCTGAAAAAACCATTCAATTGGTATGTGAAACGTGTATCTTCCCTTTCGATCTATTTGTGCTAAAACAATAAATAGAGTGCCTTCGAACAAAACAAGTCGTGTTCATCTAAATAAATTTATGATGTCCAAAGTTACTCGAAACTTCCATTGTATTCCCAGTAAGTTTCCTTTGGGTCTATACTATATAAACGAATCTTTATCTTGAGCTAGACATCTCAACTTGTATCCATTTTTATACAAACGAATCTTTAAACTATGGCTGACAGATTTGACACTTACAATATTTACAAAAAATGGAATTAGTATATTCAATTAAAGATAATTTTGTAGGGAAGTTGACAATGAAAAAACAAATTTACTCACATTTGGATCCACTAACTTGATACAAGTTGATACTTGGATTGCTCCCCAAAGAACACCATTAATTTTAGCTTGCAAGGTTTTTTCTTCAAATCCTTTGAGTTCAAAGAATGGGTTTGTAGTAGAATATTAGAAATAGGCATCTTATTAAGAAACAATTCCAGGTGATGAAAGAATGGGAGCCATATTTAGACATATGGATCCAAACAGACAGTTCCTTGGTTGAATGTTTTTACACTTTGTGTAAGCTTTTCCAAAGAATTACGATGGAAGCTTTTATGATAAAAGTAAAAGCAGCATGCACTTCACCTTCACCAACTCTATCATGAAGGAGGCTATTATGAACCGTCCCTCCCTCAAATGTGCACCCTGGCTACTATTAAAGGGAAAAGGTTTGTTATATTAACTCGTGATTTTTAAGAGTAACCAAGTAAATCAAGTCATCATGTTTAAATAAATGACATTATCAATGGATGTCTTAGCGTATAATCAATCCCTTAATTAATACTTCTTCTATCTTGTTAGTCACGATCATCCATCTGTCCCTCCTCATTTCTTGTATCCTCTTCTGCTTTACCTATGACTTGTTTAAGCATAATCCATCCGCCGAAAATCGCCTTATCAATAGATCATCATACATACGAGATCAGGTAATAGACGGTTAGATTCTAATCTTAATGCTTTGATACTCTATATAAAATAGGTTATCAGCCGCTAGATCATTTGCGAGGGAACAACGGAAAGTGGGACATAAAAGGAGGGTTAGGTCTCGGTCTTAGGTGGGCGCGAAAACAACGTCGTTTACCGACTCCTTCCAAAGTTCCAACTTCCCCTTCCAACTGTTTTTTTTTTTTTTTTTTAAATTTCCTCTCTCTCAAATTCGTTTTCAGTTTCGATAAAATGATCTTCCATTTCTGAGAATCATTTTTCACACGTAAATTATTAAATTGAACGGTTCTTTGCGTTCTCGTTAGGAAACATTGAGGTCTATACGGAAAGAATTGTATTTTAGGTTTTCTTAATTTATTTTAAGAGTTTAGGAATTCGTGAATTGTTACAAACAAGTGGGAATTAATTCTCCGTCTAAGAAGAATCTTATTGATTGTGATCAAGTTGGATTGAGGTAACTTCGATTAATAAGTAAGCTTCAATTGAAAATTTTATTTGATTGTTTCTAAATTCAGAAACAGATTCGTTTTTCTGATTCTAATGCGTCTTTTAAGAAAAACCAAAAACAACAAGTAACTTATGTTAGGAATCAGATTTACCATGAAGGCTACCTGTATTTAGATTCATCGATTATCTCTAGCAGAAACACATTAATCGATGTCACCGATATTTCTGTATAATCTATAAATGTATCTTGTTCTCATCTATGATGAATTGATGATCTTACCAAGTAAATGTTAAAATAATATAAATAATCAAAATAGAAATAGAAGATTAGTTATAGCGTTCTTGGAAGAACAATGTAACAGAGATTACTTTTTTTTTTTCATAGGGATAGACAATGATTCTTCTTCTTTCCGTTTGCACGTGGATGGCCTTCATGTTTTATTGTTTCTCAAAACCCTAGAAAGTTCTTATTAGAATCTACGATAGTAATAATCTTATAAATAATTTTGATCACTATAAACTAACAAACAAAATCCTTCGTTAATGGATTTAACTTGTCCAATATACTAATTTTTTTTTTTCTTCAATTTCCCACCAATTTTTTTTTTTTTTTTTCTTATGAGAATCTCGTTTCCAGATTCAAAGATAGTTTCCTTCTTGTGTTTCCCTTTCACTTTTTTGGTGTGTTTTTGTTGCCGCAAATTCCAATTATACCCTTGTTACAGAGAGAAAGTTAGGGCAGACAGAGGTGCGTGCTATTTTCCAGCCCGGCCGACCATGGCACTCTCGTGAGAGGGACCAAAAGAAGGAGAAGAAGAAGAAGAATCATCTTTATTATCCTACGCACCCTACTCATCTCTTATCCTACACCCACCACCTCTATGCTTCTTTCGATTTCTCTCTCTCTCTCTAGTTTGTCTATGTTAATAACAAAAGATGGTCGTTTAATGCACGTTGTAGCTGTTTCTTATTTTCATTAACTATTATTGAAATTTCTAAAGTGCACCTTAAATGTTATTCCTTCGCTGTTTCTTTCATTTAGTTCATTAGGCTACCTTTTGACACTTAAATCTCTTTTGATTGTATTTGTTCTTATGATGATCAATGCACAAAACCCATTTTTAAAGGTGATTTTTTTTTATTTGTGTGTGTAATGAGATCTAGATAGCTGTAAGGAAAAAGGGTTTCTTTTTCTTTATCTGATTGTTAATTAGTAATCTAGATACCACCTATATTACAGAAATGGGTTTCTTTTATTTTTTTTCTTTTTCTGGTTGTGAACTAGTACTTTCTTTCCTTTTCGTAACTGGAATTCCTCACTTTTGGGTGTTATGCTTTTGTGGCAGATTGGAATCAATTCTAATGAATGAAAGGTTGTAATGCATATAGAAGAACTATATGAAGAATTTCTCAATGTGGTGTGATTTGGATGGTGTGGATGGATGTTTGTGAAGCAGAACAACAGGTACTACTACCAAGGAAAGGGGGAGCAATAGCAGAAGAAATCCCCAGACCACCTTTGGTTCCTTCTGAGAAAAACAATGCCTTCTCTAGAAAAACAAGACCTACGAGGGAAGTTCCATCAAGGTATAAATCTACAATTACTTCTTCTCCATCTTTACCTTCTACACATACTGTTCCGAGAAGAAGTTCTTCTCCTAGTGTTACAAGAACAGTTTCATCTACCCCTTTATTTGCCAAACGATCCGTATCGGCTGAACGCAGGTGTCCATCGACACCACCTTCACCACCAAGACCGTCAACACCTAACCGTGATTCCCTTAACGATGTGCAAACCCCTTCAAGGAAAGGAGTGGGTAGTGGCCGGACAGAAGGATTATGGCCTTCCACTATGAGGAGTCTTTGTGTCTCATTCCAGTCTGATACATTTTCTCTTCCAGTTAGTAAGAAAGAAAAACCAGTTACTCACGAGCACACATTGAAGCCTTCAGCAAATTTGGGACACAGGCAATCTGAAACACCTCTATCTCAAAGGAAAACAACACCAGAAAGAAAAAGAACTCCTCTTAGAGGTAGAAATGCATCCGACCAATCAGAAAACTCTAGACCTTTGGATAATTCACACTCTCGAATTATGGATCAACGATGGCCTAGTAGAACTGGTGGCAAGGTGTCTGGTAGTGCTCTAAACCGGAGTATTGATTTTACTGATAAGCCTAGCCGGACAAGCTCGTCTCCCCTTCCAGCACGAGGTCTTTCTCCATCAAGAAAATCACCTGCTAGAGGAGGATTACAAAAAGCTCAAAGCGGGGCTGCTAGTCAACTACTGTTTGACGACCTTGGGAAGGAAGCAGTTCGTAGGCCAGGTTCAAGTAATGGTGCTTCTTGCAGATCATCCTCCCCTTTTAAAATTGGTTCATCAAATGTTAGCATTCCTTTGAATTCATCTGAAAGATCTTCTTCCACATTGCGATCAAGTCGATCCCAGTCCTTGCCTACTCCTGGATCATCTCGTCCCGCATCCCCTAGTAGAGCACCATTATTATCATCTTCTCCCTCAAGAGGTATGATAAGTCCATCCCGAGGAAGACCAAACACTCCATTTCCTTCAGTAGGCTCTGTAGCATGTCGATCCAGTACTTCGACTTCTGTTCTTAGCTTTATCGCTGATGTTAAAAAAGGGAAGAAGGGTTCCAGCCATATAGAAGATGCTCATCAGCTTCGGCTACTCTACAATAGATTTATGCAATGGAGATTTACTAATGCTCGAGCGGATGCTGCTTCGTCCATTCAACAAATAGCAGCAGAGGTAGCGTTTTTAACTTGTGATGCACTTTTAAAATCAATTTCCTATTAAGTTTTTTCCTTTAAGGTAACTATCTTACTTGATGCAAGAAAGTTAAATATGGCTACTTCAATTTCTTGATTTGCTTACATTTTGTAATCTGATGGTCACTGCTGTTATGCATCATGCTTTCTTTTCTTTCTAGTTGAAAGAAGCATCATCGGTATATTAATTATTATGCCTAGAAATAGAACCTTAGTTTTGGTTCTCAGTTTTAGTTTGGAATCTGGGTGAGGTTTTGGAGCTCTGGCTTAGTGCCCTTGATGATTTTCTTCATTAGTTTACTTTGTTTGAAGCTTCTAGTTGGTCAACAGGATTCTAGCAATTAGCTTCACAGTATCTTTGTTCTGTTGTTAGATATGGTTATGGTAATTTTGTTGTCCAATGGAATATTGTCCATGGATGTCTCTGTAAATATGAATTTAACATAAATGTACACCAGAAGATTTGATCACATAATGTTGGGAGACATATTATCATGTGGTTCTTGCTAGCAAGGGAATATTTTATCCATTGACAACTTTTGAAGGAAATGTCACATATATTACGGTTGGATTTGAATCTTTATTGAAGTATAGTCTTAATAAGATTTTGCATGCATCTTGAGTCAATTTTGTAATACTGGTATAGAAATTCATGTGTTATATTGTGCTTTTCTGCTACTTTTTGGTGGCCAAGTATTTTTTAAATTGCTGATATTTTTGATGTACTATATTTTTTCACTATACTAATTTCTTAATACCTTGAATTGAAACAGAGAACTCTGTACAATGTGTGGATCACGACTTCTGAACTCTGGGATTCTGTCACAATGAAAAGGATCAATCTCCGAGAATTGACGGAAGAGCTGAAGCTGAACTCAGTTCTGAATGACCAAGTAAGTGTTCTATTTGCAACGAAATGCATGAAAATTGACATTGGAGGATTCCTTTTTACTGTGTTTGCAAAAGAATATGTTAAAACATTAAACCGTTCAAAAACCAAAACCCTGCTCCTCTGTAAAATTGGATGTTGTTGTTCAACTAGTGAGAGTTCTCTACAAATCTCTCCCGTCCATCTTTTAGGACTGCTTTTGGGATGGCAACCTTAGTTTACTTAAATGTATTGATCGTTACTTTATATATTGTGCTATGTTGTACTTTGTGTTTCTTGTAAGCGTTTTAAACTGGGTTAAGTATAGGAAGAGTGGAACTGAGAAGTCCTCACTCTATTGTACAAAATTATAAGCAATTAAGCAAGTGAGAAGTAGCAGAATAATTTTGTTTACCACTTAAAAAGTTAAAGAAGTAGTACAGGTTTTTGAGTGAATCTGGTAATGCTTCGAACTTGTTACTTGTACCATGTCTATCAGATTATAAACTAGCAATTGAAGTGAATAACTTTGTAATAGCAAACCAAATTTTGTGATATATTTTGCTTGAAATGAGATTTTTAAGACCTTTAAGATGGCTCTAAAGATATTCTTGTTGATGTTACTACTGATGTGATCTATTCAGATGGTTTACCTTGATGATTGGGCTTTACTGGAAAGAGAGCATTCTAGTTCCTTAGCTGAGGCGATTGAAGCTTTAGAGGCTTGCACTCTCCGGCTTCCTGTTACTGGAGGGGCAAGGGTATACATACCTTTTTTCGTTTTTTACATTTAACATTTATTACTGGCTATGAATTACTTGTAACCTTTGTAAGGTTTGCTTTTTTTTCTTCTTTTTCAGGTAGACATTAATTCGTTGAAAGATGCTGTTTGTTCAGCTCTTGATGTGATGCAGGCAATGGGTTCATCTGTATGTTCTTTACAATCCAGGGTGAGATATATATCCATTTTGTTCCATTTTAGTCCCAACTTTAAACTCTTGTATTTGAAGCTTTTTTGCATCCCATTTTTGTGGATACTAGGATCGGTAATCTGCACTGTTGATATTTCCCAATAATGATTTTCAGTTTTAGATGTTGTGTTGTATTCTCGTGTTTGTTTAGCTACTTGTTGTCTGTTGTGTATTTGTTTCGAGCTTGACTACTGCTATCTAGACTTGTATGCTGGATACCACTTATGAGGTTCCTGATGCTTAATTCGTTGGGAGACACAACTGTTGTGATAGTTTTAATGGTATTGATTCTCGTATTGCTGTATCATGTTTTAGTCACTTTTGTTAGGAACTTGCTCATTGTCTTCATAATCAAGAACAAACTACTGAACATATTTGTACAACTGCTCCCCTAAATCATATCCTAAATAATATATTCCTTCTTAAAATTATGATCGGATTTTATATGTTGTTTCAAGCTTGATTTTAAATTTGGATTTCTGATAAACTCCTAATATAATGTTACTAGAAGAGTTCAACTATGAAAAGAATATAAATCATATAACGTTTTCCTTCATCCAGAGAGGCGCTTTATAAGCTTTCAGCTTAAGTAATTCGTTATATCGTGCTGAATACAGAGGACTGAACCATGATGTCTCGTTTTTCATTAAACCTTTGGTTTGGAGATCAACTGCATTACACTAACTTTCTTCTTCTACCACAGGTGGAGGGTATGAACGGTTTAGTTTCTGCACTTGCTGACGTAACCGCACAGGAGAGAGCTATGCTTGATGAATGTGTAGATCTTTTGGCTTCGACGGTTGCAATGGAGGTAATAGGAAAGACCACCTTGAATTTTCTATACAATTCTGAGGAATTCAGTTTTCATAGAAATATGTTTCCAAGAATTTCTGGATATTGGAAACCTGAATGCTGCACCCACATACACACCATTTGCTTTTTTGACAATGTTTCGGTTACAACTATGCCGATGAAAGCTATTGAAGAGTAATATGTTTATGTTAAATCATGTCCTGTTAGAGTTTGTGCCATGGATTGTTTGTTAAATTTTGACCTGATATAGTTTTTGTTTCGTAAAACAGGTAGAGGAGAATAGCCTTAGAACTCACCTCATGCAGCTAAAACAATCTTCAGCTGAAGGTGAACACAGAACCTCTCTTCTGGGGAGACTTGTGTGACCACTGTCAACACTGAAGTTTGTCCAACTCTTCCTCCTAACTGCCTTGATGGTTGGCGTAGGAAACAGCATTCCTAAATGGCTCCGCTGAGTGTATATTGGTTCACTTTTTTGGGAATTTTTTCTTCTTTAGCTTCTTATAGTTCCCTTTTCTGTTCTTTGGCAACGGGTCACGAAGCTGTATCTTCTTCCCCGTGTTTTTTTTTTCTTTTTCTGTATTACACGAAATGAAATGAAATGAAAAGAAAAGTAAAGAAAGATGAAAAAAAAGTGCAAAACAGAAGCAAATACCACACACAATGTTTGTTTTGTATTTGATGTACATGTGCTTACTCTGAGCCCTTCCTATATTTAACAAGCCCTCCAGCACGCTCAGTGTGCGTGTGAGTAGGCATAAATGGAAAGCTAAGAATCATGTAACTAAACTACATGATCGAAAATTAAATATTATTTTTACTGGATGTCTGATGTCTATTTTTTTTATATAGAAAAACGCAAGGAGAAATCCCCCACAACAAGGTTGCATTGCTATCTAATCTATCTATCTAACTAGATGATAAGTGAAGCACAATACTCAACTCTCCTTCAATCTGGTCCCACAAAAATCTGATTTGGACAATTCTGGTGAGAGTATTAGAAAATAAAGCTCTCTCATTGATTCTGATCCCACAAAGTTAACAAAAAACAAAATTTGACACCTTGCTTACACCTCCCATAACCCTTAAGAAACCGGCAACCAACTGCCCCCACTTCAACTTCCCGCTTAGACACAATTACCCCAGTAACCCACTTTGTAAAACCAGAGAAGAGAGAGAGGATATGAAGTACATAAAAGATAGAGATGAGAATGATGAAAAATCAGTTTTCTTAATGAAGATGAAGACATTGTTGATGAAAATGGTAATTTCGTATTCCTTTTTTTTCTCTATCGTTACTTAAAACATAAACCCCCATCAATTTCCTAATCACCGTCTCAATTGAATTTCAGAGCTTTCTCATGCTGATGAAAATACCGATTCAGATCTCGATGAGGGTATCCATTCTCAACTTATGTTATTCAAATTGGGTTTTGCTAAATTTTGAAAGAATTCTAATTATATGCAGGTAACCACAACAAGGTATTGTATTGCCTTCGTTTTCCTTAGCTCTCTATGTGTTACGTTTTCCAAGTTCATTTAACTGTGTAGAGCATTATGTGTTCTTGGAAATGCCTAAGAAAAAATTAATGCCTAAAAAATTAAAATCAAAAAGCTAATGTTATATTTATGTTCAAGGAAATTTGTTTTAAGTTCATTGTATAGGGACTCAAGGTTTTACGTCGCTTTCATCTTACTTAATTCAGTCCTAATAATGTCTTCTGGGGACGCCTGAGTTTGACTTAAGTCAAGATTCAAAATTCGCACATCACTCAATTAAGTTTGTTCTTGAGGAATAGAAATATGATATAGGAATTAATGTTCATCACACCAAGTTGATACTACTAATTCAGTTTTTGTTCTAATCCTACAAGCAAACTATTGAGCTCGAATTCCTGGGATTTTGTCCTCCAACCTTTATCTCTCATCGATTCCCTCTCCTTCCTAGCTTTTTAACATTTGTTTATCTATGTCCAATGGAGAAACACCAACCGCAACAGCTACCCAACCAGCAACAACAACCACACCCTCCTCCGCCATCATCACCTCTGCCACCCATGCAACCCACGCCTGAAAAGAAACACGACTTCCAAGTTTCTTCTCTTCTTACGAGAGAAGGTAATCATAAAGCTTATATTCCCTCTATTCCTCCTCTTACCCATGCTTCCCCCATAAAAAACAACACCACTTCTTCGATCTCATCGACATCTTCTTCCCCAGCAGATACTTTACTCCCATCAACACCATCTTTACAGAAAGATACTAATCATCAACTCTTTCTAGAACAGAATCTCCAAAAAGGGATTGATTCATCCACCCAACATTAACATCAAACCCTTAAACCATCATCATCTACTTTACAACATCCACATCACCCCCAACATAAAGATACAGTCATTTTTCAACTCACTGCAAGGATGCAAGACCTAATGCAAAACCACCAAAATCGTTGTTTGGCAGCTTCGGTACTATCTGGGAAGTTCAGCAAATCGGGACTGTACCATGCCCTAAAACAACAATGGCACCCCATCACCATCACCCAAGTAGATACGATTCCTAACTCGGAGGCGCTCAAGGTTATCATGACCCATAAAAGTGACAAGAAAACCATCTTGGCCCATGAACCATGGATTATCACTGACCAGGTGGTATTATTTGAAGAATATAGTAAGTTCGTGGCTAACCCTACTGACTGTTTTCTTTCAGCAGTTTTTTGGTTACAGTTTCTCCATTTTCCTTCGTTTCTTGTGGACAAACTATCCATTGAGCAACTCCTAAGAAACGTAGGAACTGTACTGGATGTGAATGTAAACTCAACACCCCCACGAGCTAAGCTTAAGATGGACTTGAAGAAACCTTTTCTACTTGGAGTGCTACTGGATGTTCATGGTCCAACTTGGGTACAATATGCTTATGAGTTTCTACTCATGATCTGCTACAGATGCGGCTTTATTGGTCACATCGCTAAAGAATGCACCAAGTTCTTGAGCATAGACTACACTCTCCTAGATGAGGAGTTCCCAGAGTTTCCATATCACCGCCTCAACAATAAAATGAAAGCCCAAAAACCTCATCCAAAAAACCCTAATACTCCCACCACCTCCTCAACCTCCCCACAACCTAGAGCTTCCTCCTCAACCCAACAATCCTGCTCAACAAACAGAGGGGTAACACAAAACCTCTCTCAACCTCGACCTCTACCACCCCCAACAGTACCACCACCACTGCCACTTCAATACCAACCACCAACTCAACTACCAATGCAACCACCACCCTCTCAACCAAAAACCCTAACAGAACCAATTGCACAACCGATTCCGAGCTGCCTAGCACATGAAATGACTCAGCAAGGACTCAGCTGGACCCCAGTTCCACAAAACCAGGCGGCTAAGGGTACTGCATCTCCAACACCAAGCACAGTAGACAAATTTGACAAAGGAAAAGTTGTTGAGACTCGGGTAAATGAACCTTCCATCCATGCAGCACGCTCATAGGAACCTGCAGGACGAAAGAATGTTCCTGCGGGCATTTTGATCACCAGAGCACAAAGAGGACAAACGATCCAACACCCGCCAACCCAAATCCATTTTGGAGGCCCGGTCAAGTTTGGAATACTCGTTTTCGATACTGTCACTGAGGCGGAAAAAATGGGTCAGGCGACTTCGTATATGGGTCCAAGGCCATACTACCACCCGAACCCGAATTACCACTTCAGAAACGTGGGTCCAATGTCTACTCCACCACCAAGTGGGCCGACGCCAAACCAAACAATCCCCCTCACCAATTTCTTTACTGTTAACTATGCTCGATTACTGACAAACATCTTGCAGAAAGATGGGGCCCAAGTAGATATTCGGGTAACAAAGGTGAATGGAGCCCCACGTGTAAAAGTGACTACTAGCATTTCCGAACATCCAGTTGTAGCGCCTACACAGACACCAACTGAACCTATGGCTAAGGCGGGACCAACTCATGCTCCAGCTACACTTGCACCTAAGGTGGGACCTGAAATCATTCGACCATTAGGGGCATACAAAAGGAAAGTGCAGAAGGAGAGAAACACCCCCCATACACCTTAAGATTGCTCCAACTCCAGATTTTGCAGCGCAACCGCTACCACCAAAGGTTAAAAAATTCAAGTCCCTATCAGATCTAAGGAATGAATCTCACAGACCTCCAACACCATAGTTCGAAATACCTACACATCGGAACAGGAAACCAAGTGTTGATGATGGTGGATTTTCGACAAAGGACAAAATCGTAAAATCATGATACAACATGTTTCTGACCCGGCTTGAGGAACGCATGTGAGGATTCATATTTTACGATCCGTGAACCGTTTCACGATCTCTGACTGAGTGAGCGTTCCTCTCAGAGCTATGATGAACATGTTTCTCGAAAAGCCTCCCCGGCTGAGCGTTCGGTGCTGCACATTTCATCATGACCTCTATGTAGAATCAAACGATTGGACGGTTCTCTACACATAATTGTTTGTTAGAGGGCTTAACGCCTTCAGGACGTCGACGATACTCGATGTTCCCTGACTACATAGAGAGACCCACCTCTACATAGAATAATGATTGGGCGGTTCTCTGGACATAATTGTTTGTTAGAGGGCTTAACGCCTTCAGGACGTCGGCGA